>JBBPQL010000053.1:0-80989 GCA_038092515.1 Boletus subparvulus
CCCTCGGTCGTTTGACGCTTCGACTTGGAAGTGCTATCATGATCGTGGGCAACTCTGAGTGGCACGTTGACTGTCTGCGACTACCTACACAGAGTAGACAGGCTGTTAGAGTCCCCTATACACAGCACTGCCGTACTGCGAGGCTACTTGGGGAATGGGCTCCTATATGTTCGGTACTCTCGACCGATCAGTGGCTTGTACTTGTAACTCTATCACGACACGTTGGATTGGCACGGTCTACCAAACTATATACATCTAACCAGACAAGTCCACAAACTCACGAGTCTAAGTAGCGTACAACTACACGGTAGATGAAGACTGCTACGTACGGCCGAGGCGGTACATTGGGAGTGCTGACGAGTTACTCTCGTGTGTAGAAAGACGGAAGGAAAGTCACCAAGGACTGATGGTGTAAACTGATGAGAAGGCTGGTATTACGAACTGGAGATAGCGGAGGTAGAAAATACAACTTCAAGAACCGGAGAACACGGGGATTATGTTACCATACTTGACCAAGAACTGCATTTACAACGAGAATCAGCAAAAGTTCGTATCCAACCAAGTCAGGGACCGACCGAGTTAAAGATATGCCTTCGCAGACTAGGCCAAAAGGCCTGAAGAGAGGGGGACAGTAGTTACTAGGCCGAAGCAGCGGTGGCGCTAGGCGCTTCAGGCCCTGCAAGCGCGCCTTGTGGGACAACACCAGGAGAGGTTGGTGACTCGCCAACCTGGTGGAAATCTAGTAATACAAAGGGTATTAGCTGAGATAGCCGTTGGACGAGAGATGCTGACCAAGAATCTCGCTGTACATCATGACCTTCCATGTGTCTACTGGGAGGTCGGCGTCGTTGAAACTCCAATCGAACTGTTCCGCAGCAACCGGCTCATCGGTTGGATCGTGATATGGCGCGACATACTCGTGCGTAAGAGACGTGGCAGCATCTATACGTTTTCGGGGATCAAAGACTAACATCTTCTCCAAAAGATCCAAAGCTAGCGGGACATGAGCTTCGTTGCGCTAGAATACAGCCAAGTCTGACTGACCATCCTTGTCGGTAGTTCTGAGCTTTTGACTAAAAGGGACACGCTCGCGTTTGGGCAAGCTTTGGACGAATCTTAGTGTCTGCGGGGTGAAAGGCGTGAGAAACGATATTATCGAGGGGAGGGAGGACCCACATTCTCACTCGCGATGGTTTCGATGACATCATCGGGGGGAGTCCCTAACAGCTCTGTGATAATCGAAAACTGGTTCACATCTACATTCTGGTGAGTCAAGCCCGCAGGGAAAAAAGAGAGACACGTACGGTCCTTGCCAGGGAACAATGGTTTCCCTTCCAACATCTCCGCAAATATGCACCCGGTACTCCAAATGTCAACCGCCACATCATACTTTTGCCACGTCAACATGATCTCAGGGGCACGATAATATCTCGTTGAGACATATCCTGTCATCTGCGGATCTTGGATGCGCGCAAGACCAAAGTCGCATATCTACCCCTCATCAGTTATATCACAAATGAAGCTGACGTCGAAAAGCGAACCTTGAGGTCGCAATTTTCGTTGACGAGAATATTACTCGGTTTCTGATGGGGATGAATGAGACTGGGCAACAAAGGGAACCAGGTGCCGCGACTCACCAGATCGCGATGGACAACTCCGGCAGAATGAACGTATTTCAAACCGCGCTATCAAGTGTGAATGAGCTTGAGAATAACTGGAGTAAACACGCGCACAAGAATCTGGTATAAAAAGTATTGGATGAATTGTTTCTCCAACGGGCGCGACGTCAGCAGGCGATGCAGGTCGGTACCAAGAAGCTCTGTGACAAAGTACCTGCATAGCGAGATTAGCTGTTACACGTGCATGGGGAATAGTGGAACTCACAAGTCTTCCAGAGGTGAGATGAACACGTCACTTAGGCTGATGATCTAGAGTATGCAGTATGTCTTTCATGAGATGTGAGGAGCGACGTCGCGAGGGAACCTACGTTCTCGTGTTGTATGTGTTTCAACAGCTTGAGTTCGCGATACGTTCGTTTGCTCAGGACGGGTGTACTGAAGGGTTTCATGATCTTCTTGATCGCAACGGAGGAACCTGTTAGTTGGTCCTTTGCAGAACTAGACACGCATGAGAGATGGGTGACAGGCAGCGAGTGGGGAAGAATGGTACCAGACAAGACCGAAAGCCCCTAGGAGCAAGTTGGTGAGCGGGAAACGCAGGGATCGAGCGATGCAGCAAGCGCACCCATTCCGACTGGCTGGAGGTCGACATAACGCGTGGTGACCTTGAGAATCGATATGGATCGTCAGGGCATCGAGGGTTGGCGGTGGTGGGGACGCACCTCGAAGGATGTGCCGAATATGCTGAGCTTGACGAAAGACATGATGACAGAGAGGGCAGAAGGAGGAGATGGCGGGAGATGGCTGCCATCCGAATCGCGCAAATAACCCTCCTCCCAGCGGCCTCTGTAAATTTCGACAACCAGTGTGTCTGGGGTCCTGGCCATTTCGTCATCTCCCGGCCAGTAGACGCGCATCGAATTCACAGGCCCGCTCTTGCATTTGCTCCGTCATGTCTTTTATTCGCGCTGCCACATTGGCCCGCTCAGCCGTAAGTAGGCTCGCCATACCAATCACTCCGGTATTCATCTGAGCTTCACAGGCGAGGCTTTTCTCCACGGAAGCACCCGCGGCCAAAAAGTCGGCAGCATCTAGATACCTTTTGCCCGTCGGCGGTGTCTTGGGTGGTTACCTTTTTTACGACTACTACTACAAAGGCTTAGGCGAAGCAGAGCAAGTCAAGCCAAGCAAGGTCTTGACCAGCCCTCTGGACCCTCAAAACTTTGTCGACATCAAGCTCAAGCGGGTCGAGCCGTACAACCACAATACCTCCAAGTAAGTCTCCTCGGCGTGCCATTATACATCCACCAACAGGTCGCAACGATAGGTTTGTCTTTGATTTGGGCGAGGGGCAAGCTTCCCTCCTCCCAATCGCTTCATGTGTATTCCTCAGGGCAGAAGATTTCAAGGATACTAACGGAAAGCCCATGCAACGGCCCTATACCCCCATTTCTCCATCAGATCTAGAAGGAGAGTTGACATTTATCATCAAAAAGTATGAGACTGGCAACGTCTCAAAGTATATCCATTCTCTGAAACCTGGTGACAAGCTTGCCGTCAAGGGGCCTATGCCCAAATGGTCCTGGAAGAGTAATTCTATCTTTCTTTTCTGTATGACGAGTGTCAATTAAACTTGTTGTAGTGAACGAGCTCGATGAGGTTGGCCTCATCGGTGGAGGCAGCGGCATGTGAGTCTGGAGGCAAGAAGGAACATCTCTTACCTGTCTAACTGTGACCCTCAAGCGCGCCTCTGTACCAGGTTCTACAGCATGCACTCGCAGATAAAACCAACAAGACCAAGTTCAAGTTGATCTTTGCAAATGTTACCGAGGCAGATATCCTTCTTCGGGAAGAGTTTGACGCCATGAAGAAGAAACACCCCAACAACTTTGACATCGTCTATGTGCTCGACAAACCTCCTGCGAATTGGAAGGGTGATCGAACTTTCTCCCAGCTTTTGGGATGATACTCACAACGTGCTTTGGGACCAGGTCCGAGTGGGTATGTTAACGCAGACCTCATCAAGCAACACTTCGCTCCCCCTTCTCTTGGTGACAAAGTCAAGGTCTTTGTTTGCGGTGAGCAGTTTTTCGGTAGGGTGAATGGACTAGAGCTGACGGGTATGATTACAGGTCCTCCTCCCCAGGTCTTTTCTCTTGCTGGCAAAAAGGATGGCCCTAGACAAGGAGAACTGAGTGGTATCCTGAAGGAACTCGGATACACATCGGACCAGGTTGGCACTATGCACAGGCTATAGGATGTGTTGCTCACGCTGTGGTTGTTCTAGGTCTACAAGTTCTGAGGGACCGATTTACGGAGGAAGGGGAATACGTACACCATAGATTACATAAGCAATGCTATGGAGTGACGCGTGCTTGATCAAGTTGCCAGTGCAAATCTCAGACTTGTCCAAGTGTTGGTGTGGATGATCCAGATATCCTGATCGTCCTAAAACCCCTCAGTACATCCCAGTGCTGTTGCCCATTCCAGGTGCTAATACCACCCCCTTGCAGTTGGCGACATCACTATGGACCATAATGATCCCAGGCAACTCGCTCGTCGCTTGCCATCGCCACCTCAACCTACATCATCCGCAAGTGCTTCCAACGCACTAACCGCAGTTTCAACCACCAGTTTTTATGCATCAAAGCCGCCGCCGCCACCCCTTCCTTCCCGAAAAAGCGTCGGCTCAGCTCATACAAAGGTCATCCAGCCCAATACGCCACCTCCAGTGTATGGTTCTTTGGATGCAAGTCCCTTTCGCGAGCCGCAGCTCGTCGAGGAGGCGCCTATCGTCAACGACTCTATCCCCGGCCTCTTTCCGGCCGATGATGTCCATAATACATGGGGTCAGGCCAACACCACCTGGGCAGGGACCCAACCAACGTGGGGCACGTCTACGGACACATGGAATACCGATGCGACGCCTTGGGATAGCACCGGCACTTGGGCACAACCATTAGGCGGGCCCTCGTCACAAGGTCCTAGCATCGACGGTCGGGATAAATTCGAAGAAGAACACTGGTGGGACGCTTCCACCCGCGATTTGCACAAACGACCAGGCCCAGGAGTATTACCGCCATACCTTGCCGACCTCTTACACAATCCCGATCATTCCTTGTTCTCAGTCAGCACCGACGCGCCAGATCTCAAGCCTCTGGCTTCGTCCTCTCAGGAAAGCGGCGATGTCGGCCCACCATCCCAGCCGCCTTCTATGGACGACCTTACATACTCCATACCCCATCCAAACGCATACTATTGCCGGAAGCATAATGGCTGGGTTCTTCTCCAGTGGAAGTCTTCAACGATGATGCCCCCTTTGGCAAAGTCATTTGTTCCCGATCCAGATACTCCGTTCCCAGACCTTGCGCGTCGCAAACGGACGACATCATGCGTTGGGGAGGGAGAGCAACCTTTTGGACAAGTAAACCTGACCCACCACTTCCATCGCTACGAAAAGGCTGTAGATGCACTAAAACTCGATCCGGCTTTCCGCCGCTCAGAATGGGAAATATTCGTCCAGAAGAAACAAAAGCGGCGGAAAATGACATCGCTCAACCTGGATGCAATTTCACTCGATAAGATGTTGGATGATGCTATGGAAGACTCAGTTCCCGAGGAGGAAGGCGACCTGTTAGACCTTTATGTTTGTTGCCAGTGCTCACTGTATTGCATTGTTTCCGAGGTCATCCCTGGTGTTATACCCGTCAAGTACATTGAGGAGTTCACGCGAGAGAGATGGGATAATCCGACTGCCGGCCGCAACCGAGAGGAATCTGTTGTCTCAGGGCTGGAGACCTTCCTACTGTGCGTTCAATTTTTCATGCTGCGCTGCACGATTCTCATAGGATATAGTGTCATTGAGAACAAACTGTGGAAGGGGGAAAGTCGAGGGATAATAATTTCTCGTCCAGTATTCCAACGAAAGATCGGGTGGACGCCCGTAGTGTGAGGACAAATTTAGCTATTTTCGAATCTGCTCATGCGATTCATGCAGTCACTGTATCTTTGAACAGTTGGGCTTCGTCATCGCCGAAACAGTCACACCGACTGGTGTGCGAGATACTTCCATTACACCTCCCAACACGGATCCAAGCACCTTGGAGGGCCGGCAGAATGGTAGAAAACTTCTCCGTTTCTGGGTGGAGGTGAGCGCTTGGCTGCTCGATTACCAGCGCCGATATAGTATGTATTCTCTGGATTTCCTGGACGGTCACTGAATCTTCGCATAGTCAATGCGCTTAAACAGTATACCCCTGCAAAATTATGGGTTAAATTGGATTCTGCCCGTGAAATGTATCAAATGGGTATAGGAGCGCATCCTGACCAGAGTATGTCTCGTTTTGTCCGTTCTGAGTATTGCATTGTTCACTGGGATGTATAGTCCAAAGAGTGGCAAAGCTTTCTACATTCATTGAATATGAGCCTGTTCAGCGCGCTGTAAGGGCGCTAGGATTGACTCCTATGACATATTCGCCCGGTGGGTCGATCTCCGCCATGACCTATGCTGTGCTGAACCAATAGCATTCAGAACTCTTGGCATTTGCATATCTCGCACAATGTAGATGCGATCCTAAACAGACACCAAATTATTTCACTCAATTTTATGGTGTTATCCAAGCTATCCAAGAATTTGGCGATATTCCCTCTCAGGAACTGCAAAATCTTGTTCTGCAAGAGCGCACCAGGAACAGGTACACCGAAGAGGATCGTCTCCGTGCCATTAGAATCCTTGGTTTCGGTAAAGACAACCTGCTGCGCGTAGATTACGAGGACGATATCGACGAGGAATTCTTGGCTGGGGCTTGGAAAGATTGCCTGAAGAGAGCCTGGAGGGATCCAAAGGACGGCGCGCAGCGGTTGAGGGACGCCAACGATGCGTTCAGAATCGTGGCAGAATCAAGAGGCAGTGTGAACCTACGGAAATTGTTGGAGGATTCCTTGAGGGATAGTATTGACCCAAGTCGGGCGTTGACCATCCTAGAGGTTCCCCCGGAGACGGATGATGCGATGTTGATGACCGTGTTCGTGATGCGGGTATGTGTTCTAATTAGTTGATCAGTATATCGTGCCCTCATGCAGGGTTTGTCAGCTTGAAGAACAACCTCACCAAGCTGAACGTATGCGGGAGGCCCTGCTGACGCTCGCAGAGGCCAGAGACAGCTCTCGATTACGGACATTCCTAGAAACAGGACAAGACCGTAAGTGTCCAGTGGAGTAAGTATGGGATGACGCCTCACGTCACGATAAGCGGGTGAGATAGTACCAGCGACGCGACTTGACTTCCCAAGGGGTCTCAACCAACTGGGCAACACGTGTTACTTGAATTCCCTCTTGCAGTATTTCTACACAATCCAAGAGCTTCGAGATGCTATTGTCCCGTTGGCAAAGACAAGCGACAAGGCACTAGAGGACGAGAAATACTCGGATGATGATCTCAAGAGACATCGTGTTGGTGGACGGTTGGTCACCAGACGGGAGATTTTCCGGTCAAAGAAATGTAAGTTTGTTCACGGCTTGGGAGAGCATGGTCATCTTGACAGTACATCAGTCGTCAGTCAACTGGCCGACCTGTTCTGGAAGCTTGAGCACGCAGAGGAGGCTTCTGTTACACCTACGATGGATCTCGCCAAGCTTGCTCTCGTAACCTCGCGGGACGAAGAAGATGAAGAGGCGGAAAGCAGGGGAACAGACTCTTCCAATGATACAGATGCTACGCTCGTGGAGGATTCGCAATCTCCCGGCCGGCTCGCCACCGCGGACTCGGTCGACACTGTCCTTGGAAAACGGGCTCGGGATGACAATGCGATGGACGTCGATGAGGACGCATCACCCAAGTCACCTGTGTCTGACTCGGAAAAGAACGGGTACATGATGGTCTCACATCCATCTTCACCTCGTAGATCGAAGTCGCCTCGTCTTGATCCGGCGAGTAGCTCAAGCTCATCATCCAAGTCCATCTCCTCAAAAGAGACGGCTGTAAAGAGTTCTGTGCAACAAGGTGACGAAGACGTGCCCAAAAAGTCACCCTTACCTGAGAGGAAAACGCAAACCACGTCTGATTCTGTGATGCTCTTCGGTACGTCCTTGTTTGCGTCGCTGAGCAACACAGCCGAATCTTTTCCAGGCAAACAGCACGACGTATCCGAGTGCATGGACAATTGCATGTTCCAGATTGAGATCGCTTTACTAAACTTTAACGGCTTGAGCGACCCACAAGAGAAGGGTAGCCTCGTGAAGAGGTCATCTTGTCCCATCGTTGCCCATGGACGTCGCGCTGATAGTGCTTGGTCAGGCTATTTTATGGCAAGCTGAGGCAACGCCTGACTCCAGATCAACGAAAGTCACGGGCATCGATCACAGAGAAACAAGATCTCTTTTCTCATCTCCCTGTGAATGTAGCTGATAGCGGGATCGACATCTACGACGGTCTAAGTCGATACTTTGACGACTTGGTCGATTACGAGGGCGGGAAGGCGAGAATGGAGGTTTCCCTTGTTGAGCTTCCACCCTTGATGCAGATTCAGCTGCAGGTGCGCACGACTTTTTCGATACAATGTACAAACCTTCATTTGTTGAAGCGAGTGCAATTCAACCGAGACACCTTGCAACCGTACAAATCTCAAGCATACGTGAAGTTTGGTGAGACGATTTATATGGATCGTTTCCTCGACTCGGCAGATCCGCACAAGAAAGCAAAGTCTAAACGCATACAGACCACGCTGATTGCTCGGAGGGACCGTCTACGCTTGCTCACTGAACACAAGGTATGCGTGTGTTCTTCACGGACATCCCATTGCAGAATTCATCGGACTTGTATAGCATGCACCGTTCGGCGCTTGTCTTGATAGTACGCTCAACTTCCTCACTAAGCAAGAAAATGTCGTGCTACCCCAACTCGACGACGAGCTTGTAGCTCAATTGAATAACGAGCAAGAGGTCATCAAGACGGAAGTCGAAGAACTCCGCGCTGAGATTGTGAGACTCAAGCAAGAGTTGGAGGACATATGGAAGGACGACACGACATTCGCTTATGAGCTCACTTCGGTCTTCATTCACCGAGGCTCATCGCCGTCATTCGGGCACTACTTTTTTTACTCTCGAAACCTACCAGACAAACCGGAGGAGTGGTTCAAGTACAATGATTCGATTGTCGCAGAAGTCGCAAAAGGCGAGGTACTTGCGGATACCACTGGATCAAATGCGAACCCATATCTGGTGCGTTCTGTTCATCGTTCTGATGATGAAAACGTTTGGTTAACCGCGATCCCAGCTTGTGTTTGCTCGTAAGGGCTCAGACATTGTACACACTGTAAAACGAATTACAACGCTCGCGGAAGACCTGAAGCCATGATTTACATTGGATGTAATCCCCCTGTTACATACACATATTCGCACCAGTTGTAGAATCATGCTCTAAGTTAAAAACTGCATCCAGAGCTGCCGGAGTTGACCAGCCTCCACGCGATCAAACAAAATGAGGAACGAATCTCGTGATTGCTCGGACGGCGGACGCTCGGATTGTGATTCTGAGCGTGGTGGGAGACGAGAGAGTGCAGATGCTTGGCAAACAGTAAAACATTTCGCTGAGCAAGCGCTGCAGCAAGCAATCGAGGCGACTACTCAAGCGGCTGGTGGCGACTATATCCAGGCGGACAAGGTTGCGAACGATGCCTCTGAACGTCTAAAAGCAAGGTCAGTTTTGACCTTTGCCGAACATAGAGGACCGTGAGCTGACTATGGACTTACCGAGATAGCATTGCAGCTGCACCCTCCGTTTTCCAACGACAAGAGTGCAACATTATGCAGGGGTGGGATATAGATCGAGTCAATGCTGCGTGAATTTGGGTTTTAGGTTACACCTTGCAATGTTCTTCTGCCTACACATATTCACACCATGTGGTAGACTTTAGTTTCCGTAGAATCATGCCTAAGTAAAAAACTGCATCCAAAGCTACCGGAGTTGATCAGCCTCGCAGTGCGCGATCAAACAAAATGAAGAACGAACCTCATGATTGCTCGGACGGCGGACGCTCGGATCGTGATTCTAAGCGTGGTATCGTAACTTGCTGTGACTCATCGTTATCCTGTAACTCGAGGCTTGTTAGAAGGTCGTCTAGTTGGCCTAGGATCTTGTCCAGTCCGGCCTCTACCCCGCCAGCCATGGTTACAGCAGCATCCAGGCGTGCCAACAGCTCTGAATCATCCGCGGGAATGTCCTCGCTTTCTTCCACAAGAGAACCCAACAGCCTAACATCGAGCTCAATGTCGACGATCTCGGGACGACCGTTTGACGAGTGGAGGTCGTCAGAGGACATCACAGTGGCAGTGAAAACAGGGAGGGAAAGATTTTCCCTGAGGCAACTTGAACGACAAGGGAATTTACGAATGGTGGTTATGCTGACTAATAACCACTTCAGTGCGGCATCTCGGCAGGGTTTTGCTCGCCCAAACGTCGATGACCTCGCAAGCGGAATGTGTCCAGCGACTGCTCGCAGCGTTCCCTGCGCGTCCATTTGACCAGAAGATACTCGACGAGAAAGTCGCACAGGAGGTGCGCAAATTCCAGGACGCGTCTTCACAAGAGAATGTACGGAGTCGGTGGGAGCTCGTGCTTAGGAAAGAGGTCTTTGCGTTGGCGGTGCGTCTCGTCTCGAGCGGAGGGTGGTCATCAACCGGACATCTGTTCCTAGGCAAAGGAGGGCAATGCGTTGACAGAGAAGAACGCGGACTACTACGATGGCTTACAAGACCGACTCGATCTCGTCCTCACGTTCACCGAGCAAGGTTCGCGCAAACTTGGCACGACTGGTGGTCACCCCGAGCCTGACACACGAAACGCGCGCAGATGCTTGTGAAGCCGCGTTCCCGTTTACAGTGCTTCAAGACCTGTTGGAGACGCAGACGATCGTGTCGTGCTCTCACATCTTTTCTTGGATCGAGATGCAAGCGTCTCGGCTCACACAGGGCATGGTCCCGCAAAAAGGCAAGGCACTTATACTGCTTCGGACGCTGAACGACCTCCTTCGACGTTTGTCCAAGACGGGTTCTACGACGAGGTTTTGCGGGCGCATATTGACCTTTCTTAGTGGCGTTTTCCCTTTGGGCGAGAGGAGTGGTGTTAACTTGCGAGGAGAGTATGGTCCCGCGTGGGAAGGAACTGTGGAAGTCGGTCGCGGTGATGTAGAGATGAAGGACGAGCCGTCGGAGCCGTCAGTTCAGGGTGATAAAATGGACGTTGACGAGGAGCAAGGGCATGACGAAGCGAAGAAGCAGTCGAGGCTCGACAAGGACGGTACGATCTGCTTTACATTTTGGTGATCTTTCAACACCTCAACGCTCGTCTTGACAAGATTTCTACAAAACCTTTTGGTCTCTCCAACTCCCATTCTCGCGGCCACCTATTTTTGCTTCCCCGGGTACCTTTGACAACTTCAAGCAAGCTGTTGAGAAAGTCATACCTGTCATCAAAGAAGCTACGACAAAAGAACGCGCCATGATGGGGAATAGGGCATCGGCGGGTCAATCTGTACCCCTGAAACGCAAGCGCGACGGCGAGCCCGGGGAAGAGACCAACACCAGCGATTATTTCTTTGCAAAATTCCTCACGAGCCCGGACCTGCTGAATCTCGAAGTCTGTTGATTCATCCTTGTTGAAATCTCTGACGCTCAATCTACATTCTGATGCGTCTAGATCGCGGATACGCATTTTCGACGTCAAGTTCTCTTCCAACTTGTTATTCTCCTCAACCACCTGTTATCGTTCACGAAGTCGGCAAAAGCAACATGGGCAACCCCGCGGAATCGGTCTCTCCAGATGGATTTTACCCTTGAGCCCACAGATGCACAGTGGGTCCAAGATACTATTGTCAAAGCGACCGCGGAACTACGTTCCACTGCTCCAAATGGGCCAGCCTTTGCGGACACAGTCAACATCATCCTTGAGCGGGAGAAAAACTGGGTGAAGTGGAAGAACGACTTATGTGCACCGTTTGACCGTGAACCATGGAGCGCAGAGGTGGACGGAAAGAAAGCTGGGCTCGAGGAAGCGACGAAGGAGTTGCGCGCAAAAAGAAGGGAAGAGCCAGAGGAGTGGCAATGGAGTCTCGGTTCTCAACCATTGACAGAGATTTGGGAAATGGGATACAGAGACCTTTCGGACCTCCAAAACCCCTTCCAGTTGAGCTGCTCTCGATTTTCGCTCAAGGGCTACACCACTAACTGCGTTATACTAGGGCGGGTGACGTCAAAGATTTCGTGAAAAAGATCAAGCAAGAAGATGCTCGAATCGAGATGCGGAAGAAAACGCTGGCAAAGAATGCAGAGCGAATAGCTCAAGCTCGGGCCAAAGCTGCCGCTGCCCAAGCTACACCAGCAACGGAAGCACTAACTCTCTCGCAGGAAGTGCTGACAACGATTGCGGAACCTACCAAAGTAGAACCCTTGTCAGCTGCTCCTCCCTCTGCTCAGCTTATTACTGGATCCCCGATACATCCCTCGCTGCCTCCTAAGCCTGGGACATCTGTGCCAGCAAGAGTACCGGGGACCGAAGGCCCTTCAATTGCCCCGGCTGTCGCAACCCCAGCCCCAGCTCCACCAGTGCCTGCAACAACGATACCAGCACCATCGTCGACACCAGCCCCCGCTCTATCCACTGACGAACAAACACTGAAACTCGAGGACGTAAGAATCGTCTTTCCGCGTTCCTGTCGTCCAGCTGACACGTTGACGTAGAACAAACAACGGTGGTCGTGGTTAGCTCTGCGAACTGCACGAGATCAGCACCTGCAACATTTCGGCAAGATCGGCACGGGTGACGTGCTCCTTCTCGCGCAGGAGATCGAGGCAGAGAGGGAGCGGGAACGCGAGCGAGAGAAGGAAAAGGCACAAAAGACGGACGAGAGTGGGACGAATGGCAATGCTGGTGGCGAGTCGGCTCCGATGGCAACCGACGCCTCCGAGAAAAAAGAGGAAAATATGACGGACGTCACGAGTAATACGGGTGCTCCACCGGATGGCGAAGAGGATGCGAGGATGGAAGATCGGTGACCGGTGGAGTTGTATTTCATATGTACTGCGCAGAGCAGTCATGATAAATCTGAGTACGTTATTGACTCGGCAACACGTTGGTCGCGTGTTTTCAATGGCAACGATTGGATCCGATTATAATAGCATCCCGGTTCTCCCCAACTCTTGACTGACAGCGGTCGCGTTATTCCCCAGTCCAACCCGAGCAATCATGTCCACCGAGAATGGTCTACGAGTGCGTCGGTCTCTGGAATGCAACCCACGGCGAGCTCACGATCCTTGTCGTAGCGTGTCTTGGTCACCGGCGGAGCTGGCTATATCGGTAGGCTTTTTTTTTCAAGGAGCAGGCTTGTCGTTTCCCCAAGTCATGCGCTCACCCGACTTCAGGCTCCCACGTCGTCTTTGCCTTGCAGCAGACGAGAAGATACAAGGTGATCTCGATCGATAACCACCATAATTCTCACCCTGCCTCGTTGAAACGTGTCGCGCAACTCGCACACGCCGCACTGCCGGAGAATGCGACGGACGCTGATAAAGAGAGCGCAGATATTGACGCCGTTCTATGCGACTTGACGAGTCCCGAACAAGTCAGAGCTGTTTTCGAGAAATATGGTAGAGGTGGCATCTGGGGTGTCATCCACATTGCAGTAAGTGTCTGGGCTAATCGCGTGGGACGTACACCTTGGACCGCTTTGCTGATTGTCGACAGGCTTACAAGGCGGTCGGCGAATCGGTCGAGATACCCTTGACTTACTATACCAACAACGTCTCTGGGACCATCTCACTCTTGCAGATCATGTCAGACTATGATTGCACTCGGATTGTCTATTCCTCGTCGGCGACCGTTTATGGATTACCTCCAATTATCCCGATACCTGAAACGACACGCTTCAAGGCCGAAAGTCCCTACGGGAAGAGCAAGGTGATGACAGAAATGATTATCGATGATCTGTGCCATGGTAGGTCATGGATTATTTTGATATGATGTCACGCTTACCCAGTGGCACAGCTGAACCCCAGCGTTGGCGTGCTATATCCCTTCGTTACTTTAAGTAAGGACATGTTTCTGCTTCGAAGTCGATTTGTGCCTGAGTTTGGTGTAGCCCTGCTGGTGCGCATCCTTCTGGATTAATCGGAGAGGACCCTCGTGGTCGTCCTGCGAACCTCCTGCCTCTACTAGCCCGCATAGCGATCGGGCAGGTCGATTCATCGCTCAAGGTGTTCGGAAACGACTATCCGACTCTGTAAGTTGAAATGCGAACACTTATTCAATCATCATCACTGACCGATCTAGGGACGGTACGTGCGTCCGGGACTACCTTCATGTGATCGACCTGGCGTCTGGGCACTTGCTTGCGCTCGATGCGCTCGAGCCGAACTCCAACGTCTTTGACAACTGTCCTGACGAAGCTCGCTACAAGGCTTACAACCTTGGCAAGGGCCGCGGGCTCAGTGTTCTCCAGATCGTCGATGCGATGAGGAAAGCTACTGGGTACGACTTCAAGTATGAGATCATTGGCAGGCGGTGCGTAGGAACATGCATGATTGTGCCTTGATCACGCCACTAAACGCCACCTACGTAGACGCGGAGACGTTCCCGATCTGACTGCCGACCCGACGCTTGCGGAGAAGGAACTTGGGTTCAAGGCGCCTCAGACGCTGGAAGTGATGTGCAGAGATCTGTGGAACTGGCAAACTAAGAATCCGCAGGGGTATGCGACGCAGTGGCAGTAATGTAGGGCAGGGATATATATCTACAAGTACTGTAATCTAGGGAACACGGCGACTCGGAGCGGTGCCAGACCGAATCGAAAGTGCTCTATTATATAAGCAAGGAACTGAGTGGTTGCGAGCTGGGACTCTCGCATCTCTGTACACCGATCTACACTACACAATGGTTCGTGATCTTGGATATGTGGAGAGGATCAGACACTCACAGTATTGTCTCAACAGTCTTCGTCCGGTTGGGAAGTTCGTATGTCCTCCACCCACAAGGTCCCCTACTATTTCAACGTCAACACCACTGCCTCAACCTGGGAACCGCCGCGGGAACTATCCAAAGACGAATTATGCAAACTTCCCGGTGCACATTATCTCGAACAACCAGGGCAGATTAGGGCGAGCCATCTGCTGATCAAACACAAGGAGAGCCGACGTGCGTCGAGCTGGAAGGAAGTACGTGATATTCCCGAGATCTCCCCATCGTCGTGTCCCGAACACGTTCTACAGCCAACGATCACTCGGTCCAAGGACGAAGCGATCGCCATCTTGCGACAGCATCAAGCTGGGATCAACGACGCCTCAAACAAGTCCGCCATGTTTGGCGAGCTCGCCAAAGCGCATTCGGATTGTTCTTCACACGAAAAGGATGGCGATCTCGGCATGTTCGCTCGGGGTCAGATGCAAAAGCCGTTTGAGGATGCGGCCTACGCGCTCCAAGTAGGAGAGATCAGCGATATCGTGAGCACGGACAGTGGCGTTCATATCATCATGAGAACGGCGTAGAGTGAGGTGAACGTGACTCTTGCATCGAAAATGATTTGTGTAGGATAGGTCAAGCTAGCGAATGGCGCACCGAATTGATATTTGGAATAACCTCTTCTACGGATCCGACATAGTCACCGGTGTCGCGACTATGTCCGCAAACAAACCTTGTTTTTGCTCTCAAGGTTTTTCATACCACCCACGTTCCTGTCGGCCAAACGGTTCATTGTTGCTCGCCTAAACCATTGATTGCTCAACATATAGTCATGGAACAGGACTTGCTTACCGTTCTGCCGACCATCTTGGTCCCAACGGTCGTTGTCCTAGCACCACTTGTCTATATGGTACTTTTCAATAAGCAAAAGCCATCTAGTGAGTCTCAATGAAAATTCCCGCATTTTTGTGCTGTGTTTGGAAGGAGCAACGTGCTGCAAAGCGTCCTGCGCCCAGGCTTGGGAACAGAGTCGCGTACCTTGTTTTTCACGGCCAGCTATGCCAGCTATCAACCCATCTAATATCTGATCATCTCAGGACCAAAAGAGTCGCCGAACATGGATACCGCAGCTGATTCGTCGACCACCGATTACTCAAAGTTCGATACGTCGAACCTCCGAGTGACCAAGATCCTCATCCACCCCATCAAGGTATCGCCTAATTTGTCTTGATCCTCGCTCGCCTGATTGATGCTGTCCCTAGAGTTGCAAAGGCACGTCGGTCCAAGAAGCAAGGTACACGTTGGAGGGCCTTGAGGTGCGTTTCGACAACAGTCAGCGCCCGGGGCCCGGGCATGTTTACTCAACAACAATTATCAGAATGATCGAAAGTGGTGCGTCATCAGAGCAGACAACCATGTTGTTGTGACAGCTCGGCAAGTGGGCAAGGTGCGCTTTTGGTCTTGGCGGTCCCTGGCTTCTTGACTGCAGCCTCGTGGTGGCGTAGATCGTGTTAATTCACCCCCGTATCATCGCAGACCCTTCAGCTCCTGAAGGCGGCCGTCTTGAAGTCACTTTCCCAGAGGATTCGGGCTGTGAAGCGTTTTCCCTCCCTCTCAAGCTGGGGCAGGACACGTTGCGGAAGTGGAAAAGGTGAGGCGTTGTGACAAACCCATCCTTTATTCCCCAGTCCCGCTCAACGTGTTGATAGTGTTGATGTTGAACTCTGGGGTCGAAATGATATCCAAGGGTACATCTGTGAAACCACCTCTGGCCGATCACCGTCAACGATTCTGTCAGAGTATATCGGGTACCCTGTCCACTTGGTGGCCAAGGGTCCACGTGTGCGGAATTGTCCGCCCACGCTGAGGTTCCCAAAGCTAGATACCCGTTCATATTTTCAAGACGGATACCCACTTTTATTAGTGTCCGAGGAGAGCGTGGAGGCTGTCCAGGACCGGATTCGAGACATGGTAGGCACGCAAGGCGTAAACGATAAATGGGCCGAGGAAGAATTAAAAGTGGAGCGGTACGTGAAAACACAGCCTGGGATACGTTACCAGGACGAGTCTCGACGTTGACTGATATTGCAGGTTCCGGCCTAATATAGTTTTCAAAGGGGCTGGTATACCCTTTGTCGAAGATGTGGTGACTGAACTGAGCATCTCTTCTGATAAGGAAGCTGTCGATGGGACGACGGCAATCATCCATCTCGTGTCTAAATGTGCTCGGTGTCTGGTGCGAATTTATTTCGTGTCCGAAATTTATTTGGCTGTATTCTGACGAGTACTATCTCTCACAGCTGCCAAATGTTGACCCAGCTACTGGGGTTCGTGACAACGCGGTCCCGTTTAAGGTGATTATGCAGTTCCGGAGAGGACTGGACCCAGCACGTTCCGGTTCACCGTGTGTTGGCTGCAATGGAATTCTTACGGGGGAAGGCGTAGTGAAAGTGGGTGATTGGGTGCATGTGCGGCAGATGGGGTTTGTTTGAGTTTAGAGTGGTCTTATTACTTTAGAGTCACATCGATAAGTTGATTTCGCCTGATCAAGAGCAGTGAATCGGAGCCAATTGTTCCAGAACGGATAGCCACGTCGGATCAGACGTTTGAGGGGTCGACATGCCAGGGCCTCATGCCAATGGGGGAACAGTTTCGCTGGACATCACCGCAGACAGGCACGGTGATGATGATTGGGCAACTATAGTATAATTGGTTGGATGGGCGGGAAGCCTGGCAGGAGCGCCCAAACTTGCGAGCAGTGAGCACTTGAGTCCCGGCCGACTCGCGGATCAGGACAGGGCCCATGTCCACAGCCCCTCCCGTCCCAGCTTACTTCCTACCCCTTCCCCCTCCCCCGCTGCACTGCCGCCACTGGGCTCTCAAACATGGCCATCGGCAAGTGGATCCCCTTCACCCAGCCAGTGCCCGCCGTTCTAGACACGCCGCTCCCGACACCCGTCCCAACACCATGCACCGCAGACGGAAAGCAGTTTGGACTAGAAAACGTACGTGTACCCCTCCTCACCCCCATTCCGTCTCATCAACCCTTCTCGTAGTTTGGAAACACCTGGTCCGTCTCCCACTCCTTCCCACCGCCACCATTGCTGACATAGCCTCGTTCCATCTTCCTAGCTACGCCAACTCCGTACTTCAGGCCCTTTACTTCTGCGGCCCCTTCCGAGACCTCGTCATTCAACATACCGATCCCTACCCATCTCTCCAGAATGCCTTGTCGTCGCACTTTGCACCCTCCCACCCACCCACATCCCCGGGGGCACCCGCCCGCCGTAGGCCGGATCGAAAATCTACCCAAGATCCCTCACCACTGAACGCCGTATCGCATCCTCCAACACCGCCCCTCCCCTCCGCGGCACGCACCCTCTTCTCCGCCCTCCGCGCCTTGTACATCCACATATCTCAAAATCCTGCCGACAAAGGCACCATCGCGCCCCGTCCATTCATAGAAAAGCTCAGAGAGTTAAACGAAGCATTCAGAAACACGATGCATCAAGATGCACACGAATTTCTTAATTATCTATTAAACCGGATAGTCGAGGAGATCGAAGAAGAAAAGAAGCAGCGCTTGGCTTCTGGTGACGACCGTGCGTCTAACCATCCCTTGCTCTCCATCCCGTTGTTGTATTGACATCCTAGTACCACGCTCGATGAACTCTTCTTCTACTGCCTCTCATCCCCCGGTCATGACCGAGAGCACGTCTACCTCAAGTACACAGTCGCCAGGCGCGACTTTCATACATCGCATATTTGAAGGCACGTTGACGAGTGAAACTCGATGTCTGACATGCGAGAATGTGCGTCTCATGCTATACATTGTATCTTGGATCATCTCAACACCCCATCCTAGTTGTCCTCTCGCGATGAATCATTCCTTGATCTGTCAATAGACATCGAACAAAATTCCAGCGTCTCCGCTTGTCTTCGACAGTTCAGTGCAAGCGAAATGCTCTGCCAGAAGGAAAAGTTCTTTTGCGATGCCTGTTGCGACCTGCAGGAAGCGGAAAGAAGGTTTGTGTGACAAAGTAGCGCTCTTGCTGCGTATTGTTGACAGCTCGCGCAGGATGAAAATCAAGCGGTTACCAAACGTTCTCGCCCTTCATCTGAAGCGATTCAAATACCAAGAAGACGTGCAGAAATACATCAAACTCACTTACCGCGTTGCATTTCCTCTCGAGCTCCGTCTGTTCAACACTGTGGACGATATCCCAAATCCAGACCGCTTATATGAACTTTTCGCCATAGTAGTGCATATTGGGGGGTGAGTGGTCAGCTGTTCTTGGCGTGTTCCAATCTTTCTGACACGGCTCCCCTGACGCGATCAGCGGCCCCAATCACGGGCACTATGTCAGCATTATCAAAACCATGGGTACCTGGCTCATTTTCGATGATGACACCGTGGACTCAATTAAAGAGTGTGACATCCCGAAATATTTTGGGGATTCGAATTCAGGGTCTGCATACGTGCTATACTACCAGGCTTTAGACATTGACCTTTCAGCTCTTGGGCTCAGGCCACCTAGCCCTGAACCCGTGATGCAGCCTGTGCCACAATCAGAGCCGCCACAGCAATTGCAACCGACTGATTCTCCGTTATCCACGGCGCAGTCAATTCCACCGTTACCACCTGGTCTCTCCGATAATTTTCCGAGCACCACTTCTGTGCCTCAGTTCCCACGACATACTACACCCGTACCAATACAGTCGCCCCTTGAACCTCCTGCCAAGTCTCCACGCAAGGTACCGTCACAGTTTTTGAAGGTCGCCCTTGGCCGTCCAGCCACGGTTGGACACAGACCTTCACGCAATGACACTGTGATTCGCCCGTCACGATCCGTCTTGGGTGAAAAGTTCAGCTCCGTCCCCACGCCGACACCGGTTGCTATCTCTCCAAAAGAAGACCTTAAACCTTTGGAGGGCCATTCGGCAGGTGCTGTCAATGGCAAAGAGAGGGATTCTGATGGGGGTGTGATGGGTTGGCTTCGTCGACGGTCGCTCAAAGCCGGCAAGTCTCGGCCAAGTTTAGAGGTAACCCCAGATATGCCCCCATTACCCCAAGACGTCCTTGCGGCACCGGGATCCCCTGTGCGAAATCAGTCCACTGGTTCATCGTCAAACAGTTCGAAAGATTCTCGCCGTCCACTCGATTCACCGACCCCGGGCCACGCCTCTCTACTTCCTATTGGCAAACTGCCTCCACCCTCTCGAACATCCTACGAGACGGACTCGAAGCAGTCATCGGCTTTCGGGGATTCCTATACCACCCCCATATTCCCGCCCTCCGACCGACGCTCGCAGCCGCGACCCCTGCCTGCTATACCTGCATCCCCGCAAACGCCCAAGATCGAAACGCCGCCTTCGCCGTTTTCCAGAGCGAGTTGGGATCGTAGTCGCGTACAACGGCGACCTGGCATATCTTCGTTTAGAGACCCCGATCTCCCACTACCTCCCAGGTCGCCTTGCCGTCCTTCAACCTCTACCGGTTCCCCTACACAAACCCGTTCACCGTTCCACGTTGCACCACCAAGCAGTAGTCTGCAGGTGCCTAGTCCCAATATCCCTACGGGTAGATTTGATCCCAAGAAGAACAATGTCGTCATCGAAAGGCCAAAGTCGGCTCACGCGTCTTATGGCTTCGTGTTGTCGTCGCCCACCAGCCCCGTCCCACCCGTGCCTGTGAGCGCGACTGGTCCCACTAGAAAGCCAGCAACGCGGAAGCTCAGTCTGAGCGCACCGATGCTTGGGCTCGTGAGGCGAGACAAGGACAAGCGTTGACGCCCATTTCCTCTCATCTTTGCGACCACCATCGCCATCACGTTTTATCGGGCATGCTCGCTCCATTCAGTGAGCCATTCATTGGGACCCTTGATTGTTTTAACCCATCGAACGGTCGAATAAACGTCATCTCGTTTGATCATATTTATTCCCCCTTTCGCTTTCTCCCGTCCGGTCTCGCCCTGGATGCATCCCACTCTCTGGTTTCCTTTTTTTTTTTTCCCTCTTTCACTCTGCATATATATTCCCTGTCTTTTTTTCGCAGGATGGAACTGCTGTCGTCAAGTCATGCAACGATATTCCCCGTTTTTTATATACATACCTCACGAAGACATGTAATGTATTTCGCCCACGATGTTGTAATGTATATTCTGTTTAAGCACTAGGTTACATGTCCGAGTTGGAAGGCTTGAATAGCATGAGATTCATCAACGGACGTATGAGATGGCAACGACAAAGCAGCAAGAAAAACGAGGTGTTCAACGAGAGCAGAGCAACGGTACGAGCACGCGAGACAAGGAAAGATTCGGTCGCGAGGTATATCGAGTAAATAAAAAAAATAATCACAAATCGAGCATGCGTGCATCGGCAAGAGGAAGCGGCCGACGCTGTCCATCGGGTGCTTGAAACCAAAAGCAAATGAGCAGACGAATCCTCGAGCGGCAATAGCAATACCTTGTACGGGTGCCTTGGCAAAATCGATCACGTGAAGACAAGCGTCATCCGGTTTGACGTAAAAGACGCGTCCGGTGCCTTCGTCCCATGCGATTGTTTTCACCCCTGCCCTCAAGTCTGCGCGGAGGTCCGGGGACAAGTTGAACTTGCACATGACGCCCTCCCGACTATGCACGGACCCGCGCATGACGTTTTGAAAGAGTGCGTGTTTGGCTGCGGTATATGCAGCCGTCCCGTCGCTCACGGAAAAATGGCTGTAAAAGCCACGGATGGAAAGCCGCTCCGCGATGTCATCTGTCCTCGTGACATATACGAGCGACCGTTGGTTTCCGCCGAGTACGAATCCACGACAGAGGCCTCGCTCTTTTTCGTGCTCCCATGTGACCACGTGGTGATTGCCCGCGACCAAGTTCCCCAACCAGTAATGTGGTGTTGACAACATGCTCTTGGGCAAGAAATGTCGGGGTGTGGGGTTGATCATCAGTTCATGGAACCGGGTCCCGCCTTCGCTGCGATAAAAGATGGTGATAGGCGAGTGTTCGGCACCGTCGGCTGGGTTGGGGCACGGCGCGCTCTCATAGTCGCTTGGATCTGTGACTTGGATGCCTTCGACATCGTCTGCGCGGAAGCTCATTGTCTGTTGCGCAAACGTGCTCTGCATTTCGTTGTCACCGAAATCTGGAATGTTGAACATGGCGAGCGTGATGAGATCTTGGGACATGGGCGGAGCACCCAGATGATGGTCGACACTGGGGACTGTTGGGAGTTTAACAGCGCGTAGGATAAGGATTTGACCCTGGTGTGGCAAGATGCGCATGTTGCATATGCTATGGTGCTGAGCCGACAGTCGATGAGTACGGCGAGCGTCATTATAGTTTGACCACGATGACTCACATTCGAAGAATAGGGCTCCTCACGGGCGCAGCAGAGCGTGGAGAGCATACCAACTCCGGTCAATTCCTTGAAAACGACGGTTTCATTGTTCTTGACGACTGCCACGGTGGGGACACCTTCGATGAGGGCTAAATCGATCGCTCCCAGCTCCGTGGCACTGCGCAAAACGCACAGGAGACGGAATGGTGGGGGCTGTGACGCAGCGAAGTGAAAGAAATCGGCCGAACCAGGGACAAGAGCAGGATCTGACAAAGCGTCGAGCGTGTCGAGGGAGATTTGTATGCACGTGCAGGCATATTGAAGAGGGACCGGCGGATCGATCGGTTTTCTCGGGTTTTCCAGGATGGGGTTATATATTGACGGGTCCACACTGCGGCTCTCGTCAGGTTGACGGGTTTCCTACTACGATCAGAAGACTCACCCAGAGTCGCTATAACGAGAAGACATTTTGCGGCGAACGTACGCAATGACTATACTGGGTGTTCCATCGATATTCATGTACCTGGCTTTAAGATTATAAGCTTTTTGCTTGACTGGCGTCTCAGCCAATGGGACAATCCCGCCTATGCGGTGATCGAGGGAAAATACGATTAAAGAATAATGATTTCTAGCCAGGTTGCACACAGAGGCAACCATGTACTTTCCTCCGGGGAGGACAACCATCGACTGGATGAGACGGTGTACTTGAAAAGAATCGCGAGACAAGGGACAAGGGTTGGGTGACAGCCAATTCTTTTGCAGCGAAATCGCCCTCGTGACCAACCTCTCCGCCTCGAAAGACGTCAGGTATTGAGGTGAATGACGACGCGACGGCGGCCGCTGGGGAGCATTGGATCCGATTCGCTTGAGGAAATTCTTCCAGATGATGCCTTGATGGGTGAGGTTGTAGTACAGTTTGCTGGCCTGTTGGCACACGTGAAGTGCGTGCACGCGAGAGGCCGAGAAGACGGAAAACGTACTCGTCGTAGCGAAAGGATGTCTTCGATATCCAGGTAGCTGAAAACTTCCATGAGGATGTCGTCCGAAAGCGCGTTCAAGCACGGGAGCTTCTCCGGTTGAGATATACGTGTGTCCCATGACTGTCCCGTGCGGCCTGCGCGCAGCGACATACATGACGAGAAAGTGAACCGCCGAGGCCATAAACTCGAAGCCATCAATCGCGAGAGAAAAAGGTATGGAGTCACGGTAGGTGAAAATCCATGAAAGAGGTATTTACATATTAAAAGGAGTTTGTTGATCTCGGAGGCCGACCTTGTTTTACGCAGGATTTGACCGTCGTCGCGAAATCATGACGACGATGTCAGAGGTGAATACAAGGCAAGTTCTTGTCGGTTGTGGAGCGTGAATACAACGCTTGCCTTACATGGGTCCACGCAGACTTGTTAACAGTGTTGCCACTTTCGGATTAGTGCCGGGCTCTGCGGAAAGCGAAATTGACGGCTTGAATTCCGCTACGAGTCGTCCTCGACCTAAATGATTCTTCGTCTGTACCATGTATCGTCCAGGCTACTTCTCTTCGTCTGCAAGCTCTTTTGTCCGTAGACTGCCGCAACGACTGGTTGGAGAGCGTGCTAACTTGGCAGCAGTTGGCCGTCCAACCGAGGGCGCGGTTAAAGAGCACAAATCCGGTGCAGGCGAAAGCGAGGAGGAGGAGGAGCTTGATCGTTGGCTGCTCGCCGGCGAAGAAAAGGTGAACGAGTCTGAAATCCGTTCTCACAAGAACCCATATGAGCACTTTTGCAAAAACGTCACTTTCTCTTTCCGTGAACCCTCTCCTCGCAATTGGTTTGGTCGTGACTTGGTGAGAACACTTTTAGATGCATTGGTGGACATCGACTGATTACTTATAAAGCCATTTCCTCTGAACCCATTTTTTAAACCTCCAGTTTGTCTCTCGGATGAGCTTCGGACTCGGTTATACTGAGCTTACATGGCCGACCCCAAGCCACAAGCATCAAGCGTGTCGATGCGATATTAAGATTATATGGGAAAAGGTGCCTTTTGTTTCGGCTGGGTTTGTGTTTCACCGAGATTGATTTGCTATGTCTTGGTGTTTCGTTAGGAGGTGAGTATTTTTCTCAAATCGATCATCGTCTCGCACGGTATGATGATACATATACATCATTCGCGAAACCTAAGAACTTGTGGCGCCTTACATCATCACGGGACGTGATTAGAGCTTTTCAACCCCATCTGAACTCTTCAGACTAATTGTTCGACTTGGGAAATTCTGCCCATGCTGATATGTTCTGGTTTCAACAGAAAACAACTCTGCAAACCGGATTCACGAACAAGACGCTAATGAACCCCTTGAAACTGCTCATACCGATCAACCAGATTCCCGTGATCGCTATGACGTCGAGGCGGCTGATTTGCAAGTTGAAGTTGAAGGCAACGACTGGGCAAGACAGTGTTACCAGAGACTCTTTTGGGAGAGTATTGCTGAAGGCGAGATTCGTGGTCCCGAGCATGCCCTTCCCCTGGTAATTGTTGAGGATTGCTCCAGGAAACGATCATGCCCAATGTTCTGGAGGCCCAACGCGGTGCTGCCTTGGCGCGTACGAAATTAGAGGCAAGACAACCCTCGTTGAACGCGTGCCAGGTAGACCTGCCATCATGTTCGTTGATGTCGGTAATGCTTTCGTCGACGAGAAGGAAGAAGAACGACGGGAACGTGAAGGCACTCGGCGATCCATGTTGAAAGCACGGAAACGAATACGGGAGCACGGTCTACGCGCTCAGCTACCTTGTATAGGCGCGGAACTGGACAACATTTATCAGCGCGCCAACGGCCTCGCCATATTCACGCGTATAGATGGAAAGGAATCCTGCATTTCTAGGGTCGTTGAAAAGTTTGGCAAGAATGAATGGGTCCTGCGTGTCACGGTCTCCCAAATCAGTAACAGCCATTCGAGTCTGCGTTCGCATGCACGACGGACACTCTACGATCCAACACATCATCGAGTACGATCTGAAGAATCCCGAATTTGTGTATCTCTCTGCATCACATAACCACCACTGCCGTTTTTCCCAGTATGCCATTGGCACGCCAACACATGATTTCAACATATACCATACCTAGTCCTCCTCTTCCGAGGTCTCCTCGTCCATGAAGTCTATCGAGGCATACAAAATCCCATCACTTTCCATCACTTCCCTTCTTCCAATGATTCGTTCAAAGTCGTATGGAGGATGATGCTTCATCCGAGCTTGCAGGCACTTCCCTCCAGGGCGCGGATCACAACGGGGGATGTTGACGCCATTGTCTTGTTCTTTGACAGCACTCACATCCGAGCACCATCGTTCCCAGTCATCCTCGTCAGGTTCACCGCCCAACACCTTAGGCTCGCAATAGAGGGGGCGGAGGTTCACGTCCCTAGGCCAGACAGAGGACTTCAGATCGGAGGAGGCGGGTATGTGTGGCAAGGATCCTTCGTTCGATTCTTCATACGATTCTTCGTCCGTAGGCTCGGACAAGGGCGACGCGCACGATGATGTGGGTGCTGTGGTATCTGCTCCTGTTCCTGAATCGCGCTTGTCCGCCCCAGCCTTTCGGATCTTTGCTGGAGACTCTCCTGTCTGTGGCACCTCAGAAGGGTTGGGCATACCTGACTCCGAACCCGGGCAATGGGGTTTAAGCGAGACCACATGAGATGATGGAAAGTGCCTACCACGTCGGATGTATTATTGGAGGATATTGTATGCAACTTGAGTTTTGTTAGGTTTCACTTTCCTCGACTTGTACTACCCGCTGGAAAATCCGGCCCTGAACATCACGTGATGTGTCGATCTAGACTCATTCATTCACGCCAGTGGCTACACGTTGAGTCACAACTTTCAAGGTCCACTGGATCTTGGCGCACCCTCCGAATCTACTGGCTAACCCTTATCACCAATTTACCAACCGTCTTTCCACCTGTCATGTCCGTCTGCGCTTGCCTTATGCCTTCCGCTGTGAAGGGGTATTCCTTGTGGATGATTGACTTCAAGGTCCCGCTCTCCACAAGGCTCCAAAGTTTGTTCGAGTAATACAACGCCTCGCTCGCAGTATATGTGTAGTTCGCCATCCTAAGACGGATCGTAAACGAGAACCAAGTGGCAAGAGCTAGATATGTATATACGCACGTTGGCCTCACAAGTTTCAAGTTCTTCTGGGAGAGCCTCAATGGCGCGAAAGGTGGGACAGCACCGGATGCATTGCCCACCGAAACGAGGGTGCCCTTTCTTCTCAACATCTCAAAGTTTGAGTCGAAACTGCCACAGGGTCAACGACGGAGGATGACTGCCACGATATGGGGCCCACGTGTCTTTACCGACACCGTCAAAGACGGCGTGAACACCTTCTCCGTTAGTTATCTCCAGGACTCTCTGCACAGTATCCTCCTGTTTGTAGATGATGACGTGGTCGGTGCCATTCTGTTTGGCAAGCGCCGCTTTCTCCTCGGTGGATGTGGTCCCGATGACAGTGGCGCCGCGAGATTTGGCGATTTGACTGAAGAGAAGGCCCAGACCACCGGCAACGGTGTGGATCAGTATGATGTCACCCTTTTGGACATTATATGCGTCCTCCATAAAGGTTGTAGCAGTGAGACCTTGAAGGAGCACCGCTGCCGCGGTACGAGCAGAGACGGTATCGGGAACAGGATACACGCTCTTCCATGGGGTGGAGATGTACTCTGCATGCGCACCCGAGGTATGCTGCATGGGATTCTAGTCGGATCTGCATAGCAGGACACGAGATTTGGACGCACCATAGCGACACGGGATCCCTCCTTGTATCCACGTTGCTGATACTCGGGGTCGTCGAGCACGGCCGCGTCGGTGGGCAAGGCAGCGATCACCCCAGCCGCCTCGTTACCAAGGACATAGGGGAAATTAGAGATGGGATAGAGGCCTTCTCTGCATGATCAGTGAGGAAGATCCACAGCTGAATAGGGGGTCGATCTTGCCTAAAGTAAGTGTCGATGAAATTGACGCCAGAGTACTCGACCTTGCTTCCCTGGTCAGTCGTAGACTGGCTGATTCGGACGAGTGACGATGCTTACCTTGATGACGATATGGCCAGGTTCGGCCTTTGGGAAGGGGATCTCCGTTTTCTCTATCACTTCGGGGCCGCCATTCTTGGCGATGGTGATGGCGTGAATCTTGGACGGGTCTGTCATGGCTGTCGAACTTGCTGAGAACTGGTGGGCAACGAGAGACAGGTGACAGCGTGATGTCATCGGCCCCTGGCACGCGTCGACAGGGGTCCTGCGACCTGGCCGTCGCTTTATCAGGCAGTAGTGCCATGTGCACAACTTCTAAGTTGGAGCGCATCGCACAAGAGAGAATCTGTTGGTCTCACTCTCGAAGGACGGGCTACAGCAAATGTCATATACCTGTAAGATGTCTACAGGATTACACTCGCCGTGTTACCGTGTCCACTAAAGGAGATAGATATCATGGCAACACACATCAACATATCGCGAGTCATTGTATAAATCAGGTATCGAGAACGCAGAACGACACAACCGCATCACTTGTCCAAAAAGGCTTGCTCCAGTATCTGATATATCAAGGCTACTTGTTCATTTCTCTGCACCATCTCGGGCCGCTGCTCCCGCAAGGCGTCGATCTCCTGGGCGACTGGGTCGAGTTGTGACAATGGACCCAGCAGCGATGGACTGGTAGGGGCTGGACCGGAGGGATCAAAGGAGGCCGGTGAGCGCGTATCGATAATGTTGTGGAAGCGGAGTAGCGACGACAGTGCGATGAATGTTCCGGTCCTGCCCACACCCGCAGAGCAGTTGACCATGATAGGTGGGTCAGATGCGCCCGCACCAGCGTATGGATCTTTGTTGACTTGATCTACCAGTCGCAGAAACTTCAACAAGCTGGCCTGATCTTCCTCCTCCGGGATCCCATGGTCTGGCCATGCGGTATACAGCATGTGGGTGAAGGTGAAGGATCCCGCTGGATTCCCGCCCTGGGGGACAACGGACAGTTTGCTCTGGACACAGTTTGTGTCTTCAAACGATGTCTGCTCCTGCAAAGTCACGACAAACGGACGTGCGTCGATCCCAGACTCGGGCGTGACTGTCATCGACTCCCCGACAGTATCAGAGAAGTACGGATAGGCTTTGATACGCCCCTTTTCGATGTTGAGTGTCAGTTGGACGACGGTGCGCACTCGACTCCCCTGTGGAAGTGATGTGTCCGATGATGATCCGATCGGCTGACCGAGGACGCTGAGGTACGCATGTACAGTGTCCCGCAGTGGGGCTTGCGTGGCGATCCACAACTTCTGTCCGTGCAACTCCCTCACCCAGCTCCCATTGAAGTATCTCCCCTTTCCCTCCCCACAACCCAGGTAAGCCGACCCGGAGATGCCCACTACGACACGCGTGCGATCATAAGGTTCGATGTTCGAGTAGCGATTACCCCATCGGTTTGCGGGATCGCAACCGATCGCGACAGAATAATATTTGAGGAGGTCGGGTTTCTCTGGTTGCGAAAGGGTGGATTTGCCAGGCAGGAACTTTAGCAACGTTGATGCGCTGGTGTTGGTGGGAGGTGTTCTGCGATAGCTAGAGCGTTCCTTCTCCCGTTTGGAGAGCTCGGCGAATACGGCGCGCTGGTAGGTATCCTCACTGGCCCGAGCGAGCCACGGGGGTATGGTAGCGCTCAGATTAGAGGGCATGTCGGCGGAGAGATAATCTAGCCACAGCGCAGGCACGGGTTATATAACCAGACCTAGATCGTGTTCCCACGCACAGGGTGCTGGTCACGGTGCTGTGGTAGTCTCTTCCACAGCTGGCACACGGAGCAGATACAGACAAATCCTGTTGAAGACGCAAATAGGGCGATGTCGAGCGCCCACAAGTCGCTCATAGTCTCGGATACGAAAATCAAGTTAGATTCCTTTCGCTGACGTGGGCTCATCGATTGATATTCCAAGCTACTAGAGTCAGCTCGATACTAGACAAGACAGTCGGGAAGAAACACCTAACGGATGGCAGCCCAGAGACATGCTGGACGTCTCAGCAGGTGTGATACAGCTTGAGATGGGGACCGCGATCGACTGACTAGCCAATCAGGGTCTCCCGCAGTTCATCCAACTTGTATTCCATCAGGCTGTACTCCCGCGGAGAATTGTATTGACTTTTCAAGGCGGGTTCGTTGGTATCCAATGCGTGGTAGAGGTTGCTGTATCTTCTGAAGAACCAGTGTGGACGGCATGGACCCATATTTATCCAGAGGACGTTAACAGACGCCAGATATTTGAGCTACCTGGCGAGGGACAAGATATCCAGTGTATGAGGCTCGTCTTTGAGAGGAGTTCAGACTTTTTCGGTAGAATCACCATTTACGAGCTCGATGTCGAAGGCATCTTATGAACTTCCGATATCCACACTTGACTTGGTGGTTTCACTCGAGAGATACAATCAACCAACTCCATTTCGTCGGGGTGACAAGATCTACGATTGACAAAGAGCTCATCTGGCGTGAAATCTCCCATACCATCATCGGACGCTACTTGTGGGCTTGCTCGTTGCAGATTTCGAGGTCACGGAGCCGAGTTTGCTTGCTACAGCGGAAAGCACCGAGGGAAGGACCGACTGCACTGGCTGGAGTGCGCTCTGCGAGCTGACGATGCCGGGTACAGCAGAAAGCACCGAGGTAGGAAGCGATGTCGGTAACTGTCTGGGTATCCGGGACGGGGGTTTCGACGACGCTTGGGGAGTGCTCAACGACACGCTCGATGCGATACTGGCGGTGCCCGTGGCCAAACCATGGCTCGTCGTCGTCGTGGAGTGTGTTGTCAAGGACGCCGAGGACGCCGGGGATGTCGCATCAGAGGAAGCCAGTGCTCTGGGAAGCAGGCCACTGGCAGCACCGGCAGAACTTTGTAGCTCTTTCACAAGTTGTTCGGCGATTTGCTGTATGGTCTGGGGTGACAGTGCGCTCGTACTCCCTAGGAGGCTCTCAAGGACGCCCAACACCGAGTCAAGCAAGTCTGTGCAAGGTTCAGCAAGTGAAGTGGTCAGGGAAACGAATTACGAACCGCTGGCGGCAGAAAGATTCTGGCGGACCGCGAGCGAGTTCGTATGGTCAGAGGCAGCCGCTGGGGCACCGTGAACACCAGGTGCGACCGAAGGAGCGAGTGCGAGGAGAGCCACGGAGACAAGGGTGAATCGCATGTTAGAAATGAACAAGACGCAAGTGGGAGTAGGTTGTTTGCTTTTTTATAGATATAGACGGGATAAGAGGACGAGGGATGAGGGAGAGAAGAAGGAAGGGGGGTGAGGAAACATTCGCAGAGACGGACCGCTTTTATAGACGAGGGCGGCTGACCTCGACGTCATCGTTGAGATACGTCATTGAATGCCAGCTCCTCGTCTGCGCTCCATCTCCCACATTTCTTCCCCAAACGGCCGTCTCAGACGTGATCGTGTCTGAGACTGCCAAAGCTCAGCGAGTGACTGGCCCATGCATGAGGACAGCAGGCACCATCCCAGACTGGAAACACTAGCAAACCGATGGTTAGTAGCAATGAGAATGCTAACGAAACATGGTTACATGAGCACGACGAGCAGGAGCAACAGGAGAGCGAGCGATTGGTCCATAACTAGAATCGTCTTTCACACTCCGAATGACTAAACGTCCTACTTTCTCACCTCGGTCATCGACTACTTATATGATGGGAGCGTCCATGTCGACCCTTCCCCCGTTCAGCCATGTACCAGCAAACGCCCGGCCCATCAACCTCTCCAGAGGTGCGCCCTTTTTGTCTCCCCGATAAATTGCACAGCCAAATCCATGTCACACAGCTGCCCAACGTCCTCCGCGTAAATGGGGACGACATAGAGATGAAACCAAGCGGACCAGCGTCTGACCCCTACACGCTCCGCGTCGGACTCAAAACGGACGAGGAACTCTCTCAGTTGCGCCGTCGTAACAAGCACGGCAAGTCTCTCGAGTCGTATCACCGAAAACAAAACGACGTGCGAGTCCACCCACTCTATCTTCATTCAACCAATCACCTCCTTACCTCTGCAGCTCATCCATTCACTCTTGAAATCAATGGACGACCATACCAGGGAGGCCAAGGATCGTGAAGAAGCTTCTCGCCTTTCCGTAGGCCCCCTTGCCTTTCCCGTTCCTATATACCTTGACTTACTCCCCCAAACCAGATCAAAATCGCCGTCTGGGCAAGCCTTGTCGCAAATTTCAGTCTTTGTGTCCTTCAACGTGCGTCTTCCCTCAAAGCGTCATCTCTCTGGCGGCCTTGATGATCATCGCGTAGTCTATGCTGCTATATCGTCCGTATCGCTTTCCTTGATTGCCACTGGAATCGACGCCTGTTTCGACTTTGGAAGCAACCTCTTCCTCTATCTCATCCACAGGCAAGCGGAGAAAATGGACATCAACAAATGGCCGGTAGGCGGTGCTCGTTTGGAGACCATTGGCAACATCATCTACGGTAAGATTCTCACAGGACTCTTCCACGTCACTCGTCCTCACTCTTGTCGCAAGGTTCTCTGTTCGTTGGTCTCACAAGAATTACCTACCCCTTGGCCTGATGTCTGCACAGAATGTCCTCGGTCAACCTCGTTATCATTGTCGAGTCCATTCGGTCATTGATGTCACCGACGACCGACAAGTCCTTCAACCTCGCTTCCATTCTGGCAGTTGCGGCAGCTCTGGGTGATTAGAGTGTATTGTCGAATTGCACCGAAACTGACTGTTTGTATTAAACGAATCACCCGTCAGGGGTCAAGATCATACTCTTCTTGTATTGTCATACCCTTCGCTCCAAGTCTAGCCAGGTACATGTCCTTTGGGAGGATCACCGAAATGACATATTCATCAATGGTTTCGGTACGCAGTGTTTTTCACTGGGTCCTGTCCTATTCTGATGGTACCTAGGTATCCTCATGTCTGCTGGTGGCAGCCGATTGCGATGGTGGTTGGATCCTGTTGGTGGCCTTCTGGTAGGGATTTATAAAGGTCACTTTGTCTCGGGTTGACAATCCTTCTCAGATCGCCACGGGTGTCATTATTGCATGGGTACATACGATCTACGAGCAATTCGGCCTCTTGGCGGGGAAATCGGCACCAAACGAATTCATTCAGCTCGTCATTTACAAGGCCATGACTTTTAGCGCAGACATAGACAAGATTGATACTGTCCGTGCTTACCATAGTGGTCCAGTACGCTCTTTTTCCGGGACGATCTCTCCGGTTTACTGATTTCGACCTCGCAGGATTATTTCGTCGAGGTCGACATAGTCATGGATGCTTCAACCCCCTTATGGAAGGCACACGACATTTCTCAGCAACTCCAAGACAAGCTCGAAGATCTGCCAAACGTCGAACGAGCATTTGTCCACGTCGATCATGAAACTACACATGCACCTGTATGTCTGTATATTCTCCCCTTTGCTCACGATTCTCACGACGGCGATTCAGGAACATCGCAAGACAGTGTAATATGCAGCTGTATTCTCCACGTCTTGCAGATCTTTTGCTTGTTATTTTGTGGTGCTGGACTCGTGGACGGGTATCTAGCAAATAAGTCTCATACCCGATAACAATCTGACATCAGGTCGACGTGCTGTTGAAATTACTGATGAATGACACGCTTGTGATATTGAGTTATTTCAATTCGAAGTTAGCTGTGGGGTGAATGCATCGCATTGCCGGCGTGTCCAACACCAGGCTGGGTTGGCGGTTATTTCGCCATGGATTGGATCCTTGTCGAGTCGTAGCCACTAGTACTGAGCACTGAGCAGCTGATGACTTGAAAATGACAAAACAAGCAAGTGTAGGCTGAATTTACCAGCCTCGGTCCGTCGGCCACTCCAACCGCGTGTGTCGCTCCCCCTCTCTTTATTCTGTTCCTCGACGTCGAGCGCCCCCTCCCTGCAATTGTCGCAATACCCTTGGCCCTTTAACGCTACCACCACCTGTCTATCACGCGACCTGAGACGCATTTGCTTTACCTCCCCCTCAACCATGGTGAGCAAGCCTTTGCGAGTCCAGCGCATGCATTCTCATCAGATCGTTCCAGGATACCAAGCATCAAGACCCAGAAGACTTCTATGTGAAACAAGACAGGATCGGTATAATCCTATCATCCCTTCCGATGTCAGACGACTCATGCGCTGCACAGGGAAGGGTTCTTTCGGAGAGGTTTTCAAAGGGTGCGTCCCCTCGTTTCTCCTCGTCTCGCTTCGTATCCGATCCTTGCCCTCAAGGTATGACAAGAGGACCCAGAAAACCGTCGCCATCAAGATCATTGACCTCGAGAGCGCAGAGGATGAGATAGAGGATATCCAGCAGGAGATACAGATCCTTTCCCAGTTGGACTCTCCCCACGTAACCAAGTTCGTTCGATCATGTTTGTGTCACTTGTGTGCGGATTGGATGAGATTGACGTACGACACTTGATTCAAGATACCATGGTTCGTTCCTCAAGGGGTCCAACCTCTGGATAGTCATGGAGTATGTTCTGCTGCCGTGGCATCGCTTCTTTGCTCACATACGCATACAGGTATTGTTCAGGTGGTTCATGCTCCGATCTGGTATGACCACCGTCTGGATGAGAAAGTGGTTAATGAGTAGGCGACTAGATGAAACCGGGCGTGTTCAGAGAAGAATACATCGCTATCATCGTCCGCGAGCTTCTCCGTGGACTGGAATACCTTCATACAGAGGGAAAGCTTCATCGCGACATCAAAGGTACTTTACAACCCCAGCTTCAAGTGTAGTATCTGAGAACTTTTCTGGCGTAGCTGCCAACATCCTCTTGTCTGCGACGGGAGATGTCAAGCTAGCAGACTTTGGTGTCTCGGGACAGCTTTCTGGAACCCTGTCCGCCAAGAAGAATACCTTTGTGGGTACACCATACTGGATGTCGCCAGAGGTGATCAAGCAGAGTGGGTACGATCACAAAGCGGACATTTGGAGTCTCGGAATCACTGCCATCGAGCTTGCAAAGGGCGAGCCACCATATGCAGAACTACACCCCATGAAAGTGTGTGACGACGAATCATCTACGGTGCCGTCTGCTTGGCACGCTGAACATCATGTCTAGGTTCTTTTCCTCATTCCAAAGAACCCTCCGCCACAGCTGGACAACCATTTTTCCAAACCGTTTAGAGATTTCGTGGCGTATTGTCTACAACGAGATCCACGCGATGTACGTGTCGTGTCCGCTTCACTTTTTCTTTTTTTAATCTCGTGCCCTTGTGTTCCACAGCGTCCAGCAGCCCGCGAACTCCTCAAACACAAGTTTGTGCGGATGGCCAAGAAGACCAATTACCTCACGGAACTGATCGAACGCCACGAGCGGTGGAAAGCTGAAGGAGGAGAACGACTCGAAGAAGAGGACCAAGCCGCCGCTCAGGATCTGTACGCGGTGTTCAATCCCCAAACCCTTTCCTGTCTCACGTTTCATGCACAGGCCCGCAAGTGGCGACCCCGAAGACTTGTGGGACTTTGGGACCGTCCGACACGCTGGGCGAACGGTCGGACGAGCCAATAACTCGATCAAGGTCTCGGGCCCGCCTTTGACGTGGGAGATGAACGGCTCAGGACGCGCAGACACCTCGACGTCCTCCATCTCGACCAAGCGCACCTCGAGCTCGTCGAGCAAGGGCGACCTGCCGCCACTCCCGTCATCGCCCAAGTCGGCTCGTGCTCCGAGCGTGTACGAGCAGGCGACCGTCAGACATATGCCGAGTGGCGGTCCGGTTTCCGGTAATGGTGAGAAAGCACACGAGCGGGAACCGTCGGACGAAGACGACTACGACGATCAGTATACCACTACGTACCCCAGGGGTGCGAGCCTCATCGAGCAGAAGCGGGACGACGAGGACGACGAGTTGCCTGATACCACCATGCTCGATTCGGTCATTTTACCCGCAATAGCCTCGGTGAGCGTTTATTCATGACTTCATCTGCCGAGTCATGTCCACTCATGCTCTCCTCAGTTATTCCCTCGTGTCTCGACACAGGAAGCACGCGTGGCACTCAGCGCGCTGCAACGAGCGTTCACGGAAGCAGAACGCATTATACCCGGTGTCACGTTGGAACTCGTCAACGAGATCGTCGACTCCGTGGAACGGGTCGAAGAGGATCAGTGAGAAAACGGGAAAGGGGAAGGCATTGTATCATAATTTCTTAGCTTTGTTCTTGTTTTTTTCTCTCTGCCGCTGTCCACGCATTACATTTCGAACTCTCCCAACGGACCTTATCCTACGTACGAGCGAGTGCAAAGCAGGATTATAACAGGCTGGGGCGTGCCCATCTCGACTGTATATCATGTAACTGTCATTAAACAGGGACTTGCTGTGAATGGGCGTGTGTAGTATCTTTATCCTTTGAGAACCCGTCGCGCGGACAGGGACGAGGTCATCAACCCTCCGGATTTACCGTCCGTTTCTTCTTGGTCGACGAAGGACCCTTCTTCCTTGCCCGTGTGACCTTGATAGGCTCTGGGGTGCTGGCTCGCGCATCCTCGTCTGGCACCTCGTACTGTTGGAACGACGGCAACGTCGGAGGCGGGGTCGATATACGATCGAACAGACTTGGCGTATGCTGTCGAGAAGCCGGTGCAGACTCTTGACGAGGCGGGTCTGAAACGACCCCCTCTGGCATTTCGCCTTGCTTCTCCACGACGAAACGGGGCGGTGCAGATCGGGAGGTGTCGCTGCGGAGCGCAAACAGGCGGGGCTCCTCTGGCGAGCAAGCGCGCATCAGTGGCGCGAGTCATACAAGGTTTGTCGTCAAACGTCACCTTTGGGCAGTGGCGGCAGTAGATCGTCCAGCCGCACCACCGGTATCGAGTCGAGGTCATCCACAGCCGTCCTCGTTGGTCGTTCGTCCGTAATATAATACGGGTCCTCCCTCATCCTCTCTAATCGTTCCGCTTTGAGCTGAAATCCGAAAAAATCGCGTCAGACACGACGCGCGCAACATGCATCTGTCAGACTGACCCGTTCCAGCTCTGCTCGTTCCTCCGCAGTCTCCTCTAGTTCTTGAGGTACAAGCTCCTCCACGGTCGAATCCTCCTTGCGCTTCTTCTTGCCTCCTTTCGTCCTTTTCCGGTTCGATGTTTCCTTCTCTTTTCCCTTCTTGCTCTTCTTGACCTTTTTCTCGACCGCGTGACTTTCGTCGTCGACAATGGGTTCTTGCATCGCTGGTACAATCCAGGCATCGAGATCGAGACCTTCGGGAACGGTCACGCTCGCCTGAGCAGCCGGCGCGACCGGTCCAAGCTCATACGACGACACCAGGGGCCAAATCAAATACAAGCTCTTCGGGAAACTCAGTTCGGCGACGAGATCGAAGCTAGAGGGCAGTGCATCCCCAAACCCATTTTCTCCCCGAGGTCGATACGCCGCGAGGTCGTGCTTGATGAACGTGTACAATTGGAGAATATTTGCAGCCTATAAGGTGTTGATATTTCGGCGTGGGACTGACGACGCGCGACTTACCCGCTCCTGTACTTCAATGTGCGGGCTGGAGACAAACTCTTCCATTTGCTCGATCATGGTTTCCACAGCGCTCTTGACCTTTTCCAAGAGGTCGTTTGTCCACTGTTGAGCAGCTTCAGTGGCCCAGTACCCGAAGATCTTATTTGCAGCTTGGATATACACGGCAATGATCTCGGGGTGCAGGAAGGCGACGTTTGGATGCAAGAGGTAAGGCAAAAGTTCCTCTGGTGCCAGCAACTCGCTGGGCGTCTCAAAGTCAGAAGCTAAGGCGGATGACCACCAAATACGATACGCACTCGCAGAACTCTCCGCATATCCACGCAGCGGCCCATAGAACCTCGGAACAACTCCCCGGTTCGCCTGCATTCAACAAGAGTGTCTCGTCGGAGAGGACCTTGACCATCAACTTGACAGCATAAGCGCGTGCTGCTCTCACGCGACCAACGACATCGACCAATTGATCGCGAATCTGTGCGCCAATGTCCACGTTCGAGATATATGCAAGGTCGACAAGGACAGAGAGATACCACTCAAAGTCAACCACGTTGTCGTAAGTCGAACTGGAGCACATTGAGACGATATGCTGTGAGAGGACAAGGCGGTAAGCGGGGGACTGCGAGGGGGCGGAAGGGGCCTTCGTGGGAATGGAGGGCACGATGTGTTGGGACAGTGATTGCACTGCCGAAGGAAGAGATGTGCCTTCAGGCTGAACGAGATGAGACAGGAGCTGCTGGACGATAGATTGTAGGTTGTGTCGTGTCACCTGTGATGCATGAGGAAATGTTTGGAGTGTGAAGAAACGAAAACGGCTCACAAGAGCTGTGACAAGATCGAGAGCGCGCATTCTGATGCTAATGTCTTCATCATCGATACTAGCGAGAATCGTGTCCTGATGTTCTGCGACCAATTCCGGATGGGTAGGTACTATTTTAACCATTGCAAGGAGGGCGATGTACTTGACTGCTCGGTTGAACGATCAGTAAGTGCACGGGATCTTAGATCATTACACCGACGATTCTGATCTGCATCTTGAAGGAATGCAGCAAGCTTTGAAACGCAGGTTCGAGCGAGAGATAGGCCGGAAGATTCCTGGAGCATGTTACCGATTATGCAAGTGTGGACACATTCGTAAAGAAGAGAAATTGCGGAGGTGGTAGTGATCAAATCGGTTATTGGAGGTTTGAGTTTCTTGACCAACCGTGGTTCAAGAGGAGAAAGGGCTCCAAACTATGGTACCATAAGTACAAAGAATTTGGACACCAGCCAATGTAAGCAGACCAATTTGACGATCTTGATGAGCATCCAGTTATTGGATGACGTGGTGAGCAGGTGAAATAATTGCGGTGCCAATGGTAGGTAATCTTGGGGATTTCGACGAGCAAGTTCACATAGTACATTGACAGTAGTCGAAACAACCCCTGAGAGAGGAAAGTTTGTAGAATATATGTTGTAACAAGTATGGACTGACCTGGATCAGAATCGTCAAGTTTCTCCTGCATGCGTGTAATGCTTTGGCGGAGGACATCGGGATATTTCTCGCAGACACGATACAAGGTGAGGACAGCTCTCTTGCGAATGTGGGGCCGGGAATGGTTAAGCATCGCTATAAGCTCAGGGCTGAGATCTCGGGCAAGGTCGGCCGTGACGATGTCAGAGAGGCCATTCAACGTAATGGCGACATCAGCGGGACTAGAGCTCAGATCCTAACATGATAAGGACGGAGGGCGAGGACACGCGAGGAGAGAACACACCTTTTTGAGGAGGTTTGTTGTAAGCATGAGGACGTCGGTGTCTTGGTTGAACGACTGGGCCGCGGCGAGATATCCGACGGACTTGAGATGAATCTTTGGAGAGGACATGACCTCGACGACGTGGAATGAGGCCCAAGCCATGTCATAGCCCAGCATGTCGAGCTGCGGTGGACGGAATGAGCCCGCGGAACGGAGATGGCGGGGAAAGGGCACACACGCACATACGTTAGCTTCATGACTGCGGCAGCCTTGAGCTCCATGTCCTTGTTCTTGATCTCACGTCTGATTTCTTCATTGGCCTGAGCGATGAACTTTGCTTCGTCGTTCTTGTTTGCTCTGAGACCTCTAATAAGGTCTTGGAGGGTTCGCTCCCACATTGTGGATGGGCCTGATCATAGACGAGCAAACCGAAGCTGTCGCGTGTCCGAGTCGGTGCTACTAGTTCGGGACAAGCGGCGGTGCTCGTCTCCGTTCCCACTCTACTCTTACTGTGTAGTGTTATTGCTAAATAATACATTTGCCGTTGACGCGACGACTAGAGTAAAAGAGTACGGCCTTTATACATGAGAATCATAAAGGCAAGGAGAAGCTTCAAAGACGACAAATAATTGCCAAGGAAGAGAGAAGTGATGAGGCAGGGAAACGTAGATGTGCAGCGTGAGGAGATGAGTCAGCGACGCAGTGAGATGGTGGCGTCGCTGCGTCGGTGTTCGACCGGGAGATCAGCGAGGCGTAGAATGCATCACCGCCTTGCTTAACTTCAAAGTACATGTCAGGGTTGGATCTAGTTGTTCGTATCGTGCTCGAGCCTCGCCGTCTGGCGCTTTCGAGCTCTAAAGGTGCTATCAGAGTATTTCTTTGCAAGGCACTTGTTAGGTACTGCAAGATGTCTAACGCTGGCGTGCCTCGAGGCAGTATGGCCATATCAGGAGCGTTGTTAATGCTTTCCAGGGTCGTGTGCATGGGCGGGGAGTTCGTTACTTACGGTTAGTTGGGCGATGCCACATAGATGGTAGTCAGGTCGTGCACTGGAAAGGAAATCCGACATCAATTCACTCTCACTCACTTTCTCCATCTCGTCCTTTTATGGAGGCGCCATCCCTTTCCTTCTCCTCCTCTTTACCTCCCTCTCCATCGCGTGCGGCGTCCCCAGTTCGTAGCTCAACTGAAACTACAATATTCACCATCTACTCCATGTACGGCAACGACGAACAACGCGCTAGCTGGTCTGCCTCGCACTTCGAGAACACTTCTCGGGAACTTGACCTTTCTCTGGGAGACAGCTTCACTTACAACAACAGCTTCTTTAATCACTCCAGCCCATACCCTTTAAATAAAGACTCCACGTCGCGAGGCAGGTTGCCGAATCCTCATGAGCGCGCACATTCCCTCTCCCTTTCTGATACCTCCGTTCACCTGGAATACGCTCGCACATCCTCGCGGTATGCACCGTCTCCCGTGCCAAGGAACACCCTCGAGCCTCCTCCACGCTCTCCACGCGTTTCATCCGGCCAGAGCCGTCCCACGAGCACGGTCACTTCGTATACTTCACAAGCAGAGTCAGAGTCCATCTCTTCCCCTCTACAGCTCAATTCACTTCCTACCCCTCCTCGTAGCCGTCCTCCATCCAGTCTCCGACGTTCTGACTCCCCCTTGCCTGACGCTTCCCAACTACCGAAACAGTCCTCTTCTTTATCCCCGCCTCAATCCACTCAAACTCCCTCTTCTTCCCCGACCACGAGACACCAATCAAAACTGAGCCCTCCCTCCAGCAAAACGTCTCTCGTACCTTCAGAAGGAGAAGACTTGGATTCTTTCCATGTGCGCAGTACATACGCCCAGCTTGACGCAACTGGCGTGAAAGGCGACGGGTACGAGGACGGTGTCGAACGCACTCGTGCTCGACAATGCGTGAGCAGAGCGAGCCAACTTCGTGCCAGCGCTTCCCTAGATAGCCCGGTGGAGAAATCCCGTGACCTTCTTGTCGAGGAGGTCAACGTTCTTGCCAGCCTGGACCGGTGAGCTGATCTCGCTGTCCAGCTCTCTCCTTTCATTGTTCATTCCATTCTCAGCTATGGTTTCTTCACCGTTACTTCCCATGATCGCTTGGTTCGTTTACCGGCAGCGCCATTGCTTAAGCGCTTCTCTACAGTCCCTGCGGGGCCAAAAACGGCTCCAAGCCAGGCTGTGTCCGTCACTTCATTACCGCCCCCGTCATCTCCGTCCAAGGAAGCCAAGCGAATAGCCAAGTGGGGTAGAATGATAGAAGTCTCCTCCCGTGATCGCGGTGGAAACGTAGAGTCATGGGGCGTAAAACCGTCAAAGGCACACAAGCTACGCAAACGGGTCTACAAGGGCATACCCGATCGGTGGCGAAGCGCAACCTGGGAGGTACTCATGAATACCTATGCCAAGTCAAGTTACCACCAAGTAATCGAATTAGGGGAACGCTATCGATTTGATATTGAGAAACCATCAAGCTATGATATACAAATCGATCTCGATGTCCCCAGGACGATCAGCGGCCACGTCTTGTTCCGGACGCGGTATGGTTTGGGGTAAGTGCAACCTGTTGTCACCGATTTACGCTAATATCATGTGCTTAGTCAACGCTCCCTCTTTCATGTTCTCCATTCATTTTCTCTACGGTGTGAACAGTGCGGCTATGTCCAGGGCATGGGTCCAATAGCCGCTACCCTTCTTTGCTACTTTAGCCCAGAGAAGGTTTATGCGACGCTTGCGCGCCTGCACGACGCCTATGCTATGCATACGGTCTTCTCGCCTGGTTTTCCCGGCCTTTTGGAGACCATTTACATTCAGGAGCGAATCATGCAACTCAAGATGCCCGATGTTTATGCTGCTTTTAAAAAGCACATGATCTCAACGACATCCTATGCTACCAAGTGGTATATCACGCTATTCGCCAATTCGGTGCCATTCCAGACACAGTTACGATTATGGGACGCGTTCCTGCTGGACGGCCAAGACGTATTTGTCGCCGTTGCCATCGCCATCGTTTGGGCGTACCGAGGTAACATCTCTGTTCACTCGTGACAATCAGAGATCTTACCCCGTCGAGCCGTGCAGATCACATCACGTCCAGCTCGGCCAACTTTGAGACGGTGCTATCACTATTGTCGTCTTTCTTCGTTCCAGAAAGCGACGATGCCCTCCTGTCCTGGGTAGAACAGCTCCTGAGTGACAAGAAGCTGAGAGCAAAGATGCACGGCTGGCGTCAAGACTGGCATCAGCTCGTCGCATCCGGCCAAGATGGGAGTGCACTTCTATAGCCTCGGCGTTGCGTCGACCTTGCACTCGTCGATGCCCTACTTGATCCCCCGTTGCGCTTTCGTTGTCTTCTTATTCCATCCACATATCATTCACGTCATGACGAACACTCTTTGCATCCTTCTCGTAACACACTTGGTTAATTATTGCTTACAACTTAAGGTAATCTGTCGTTGTATCCGTCTCCCCTACAACCTTCAGGTGTACACTGCAAGTCGAATAAAATCCAATCATGCGTCCATGGCTCCTATGCTTTGTTTCCACAGCATTCATGGTGTGGAAATGAAGATACAATATGGTTTATGAACAGGAAGTAGCACAAGAGATAAGTTACAAGACATGTGAGCGACGGATCACACGGAAACAACAAGGCCTGAGCTCGGTTCGATCGTGGGTTGAACCTCACCCTCCTCTGCTCTACATAGGAACATTCTCTCCCCTCACACCCACGGCATTCTTCCAGTTGGTCCTCACCAACACGATCGTAGCTACCAAGCAGGAGTATGCCAAGCTGACGCTCAACCCAATCCATAAACCAGCGAGTCCCCATTGTCTCGGCAAGGCGAGATACACCCCGAGTGGGATACCTGCAAAGATACACACGCGAGTCCGTCATATCGCTCTTTAGCCAACGAATCGATAGAAAACTGAAAAACACAAACCTATAAAGTAGTCCGCGCTGGTGATGACGTGTCAGAAGAGCGCTCATAAAACGACGTGATGCTCACCTAGCGTTGAGCGAGGGGAATACAGCGGTTTTTCCGAGAGACCCGAGGGAGCTATCGACCCACGCTCCGATGCCATGAACAGCCTGAAAGACGGCTATGACAGGCAACAGCGCAGACACGTCCTGAATGATGACTGCAAATCACGTCTCAGCTGTCAGGGAACGAGGTAGAACTACCGCCGTGCGCACCGGGATCATTGTTGAACAACTTTCCCCACGACGTCGCAAACAAGAGGAGGACATTGCTAGGGAAGTAAAAGTCAGCGCTTCCGGTCCGCGATCCTTTAGGAGACAAACCCGATCACGATGGCCCCTCCCAATGTGACGGCGAACGCGACAGACGCTGCGATCTTGGCACGTTGTACGTCGCCTTTCGCAAACCACTTTTGCATGCTGGTAGGGCCAACTGAGCCTTGCACGGGGGGTGCAGTAGTAGAGTTTTCATTACCGGTGGGACGAGGCGTTACTCATCGCTTTAGGAGCCTGGTAGAGCGTCGTGGCGGTCGTGAGTAATACTGCCTGGGTGGCGAGGGCGTTTGGGCCCAGTCTATCAATGTCTTAGCAACGTTCACCGTAGGCACGCGTGTAGATCATACATGCATGCAACGACTGTGATGTTGTCAGCAACGAAGAGAAGCAGTCGAGAATCATGAACTCGCCTCCTCCGAAATCCTTCGACCAGAGCTGCGCTGCGCTCTTCAAAACGCCGGATACACCTGCGAAAACCAGCGCTCCTAGACCTGTGAAAAATGTGGCTTGTGAATGGTCCTGCGATGGTTCTGGGACGTGCTTGCCGCCCGTCGGACGACCAGAGCTACTGTTTACAGAGACAGGTTCGTCGGGGACAGTGTTTAGTCCACGTAGGTATTCCACTTCATCTCGTATCGATCGCTGGACGATATAAATAATCAACATGATGGCAAGAACATTATGACTCAGGACGGCGCAGAGTGGAGCTCCAGCGAAACCTAACCGAAGGGCAGGTATCGGCCCATCGACTGAGAAATGTGACATAGGCTGTCGTTCAGCCTAGGCGACCCAGCAATTCATAAGAAAGTACCTCACCAAGAAGATAATTCAAAATCAGGTTCAGAGGCGCAGTAACCGAAAGGATGCGCGTGTGCACATTTGAGAGCCCTTCAAAATAGGAGTAAACGTCAGCACAACATAGTTATTACTAAAGACGACGCTTTACCTTGGGACGTCAGATATCGCCTGTTACGGACGTCAGCATAGGTCAGAAGAGAATAACACTTAATTACTTCGCTATTTCGCTAATCGCATATCCTGGTAGACCTGCAGCTGTTATCTGGAGGAACTTGCTCGCGGGGACAGCGACCTCTGGCGGTTGACCAAGTCGCTGAAAAAGGGTAGCAGACTGAATGGCCCATAGATTGGTGATTGGCTGAAGAAAAAAAAAAGGTAAAGTCGGCGTCTACACTGCAATCAAACAGAGCATACAAGTAAGACGACGCCAGTGACGACCGCTGCTTGTGCACAGGCTATCTTCGCGGCACGACGGTTTGGAGCGCCCGCGAGGACTTTGTCCAATGAACTGGAAAGTAAGATTAGAACCTTTGCAAGCAACTAAAAGGTAGCCAAGAAATGATCGAGGGTAGTCCGTTCACAACTTACCTGATGAAACCCTGGATGATACTATATCCTGTCACACTTGCTACTGCTGTGCCAATAGTGCTGGCCGCAAGATCCGTGGTCGACAAATGTCCCAAGGATACTGTAGGCGCTATGACGAGCGAATGTTCCTGCAAGTGTGTGCTTCAACATGGTTTAGTGTATTGTGAAGCATCTTGTATGGAGCCACCACTCACAACAACCATCCACCACCATCCCTTGCAAGAACGTAACACTCTACGAAAATCTTGAAGAGTGGTCCATAATTGTCCGATTCCGCGTTATCCAGGGCATCGACATCAGGGAGACGACTCAACAGAGGGGATAACAGGCGGCGAAGCAATCCCTCAGCTTGTGCAGTCGCGAAAGCCTTGGGATCGTGAAGGGCACCCAGTAAAGGTGTAGTCTCGGTAGGGGAAGTATCGACATTGGATCCACCGGCACGTTTGGTATCGACAAAGTACGAGCCCACGATGGGAAGCTTGGCAGCGTAAACGAAGACGACGGCGCGCAGCTTGCCTAGTACCATCGCTTGTGCCTTGTCTTTGATGTCCTCTGTGGAGGTATTCGCAGTAACGCTCGCTACATTACTAACGAGAGCTATAGGATTCCCCGTTGACGATTCGAGGACATTGAAGGTCTCTTCAATAGCGAAACTCGGACCTGAAGGAGACTCTTGTGACAGCGCCATATCGTCGATGGTAGGAACATGAGAACTCGAGGGGGGTGGTACAGCGTGCACTTCACTTTGCAGCCCATCAGATGCAATGGATGGTAACAAACCTTCCGCGCGGGCTTCGAGTTCCTCCACCCCGGTGCTGTGCGCGATCAAAGTTACCAGATCCTCTACGGGATTGAGGCTGCTGTGGCCTTGAGAAGCATCAAGGAGATTCGGAAGGCCGTCGTTGACTGTTTGGTGATCGACTTCCTCCTTGTTCATCCTAGCAAAGGCCTACCACGTCGATGGTGAGAGCAGGCCCGAGGAAAGTGGGATCCGCCAGTTCGGTTCCATTAATCTGGGTCGTGTGGGTAATAACGCGCCGTACTATGCCTCATTTATCTTTGCTTGGAAGTCGTCGGACCGCCAGAATGTACGGCATCCGAGCTGTGTTCTTTGAGTTGCCTGACATTCGCTCGACGAATTCGATTTAGTATCAGAGCGCACCAAATTGTATCACCCACCGTAGTACACAACAATTGCTCCAAAATGTCAACCACGACAAATTGTAGGCACTGGACGACATTGCCGGAGTACTCACTTCTCCGTTTGGACCCCGCCACGGTCATGCCGTAAGGCACCTTTTGGATCGCTTGGATGCTCGCCGTGGGCCAACGGGACTCTGGTGCGAAAGAGCTGCTGAACTGTCGTTCATCTCAACTGCTCTGCGGATGGTGGTTGATGGTCCAGGGTGATCGGGAGTTGACCATGAACCGCCAGCGGCCAACGGTATTCTTGTTCAGGTCAGGCTGCATCACAAGCTGAAGGAGGTCCAAGAGGGATCGTCGGGCCTCTTCATGATTCGTGGCAACTCCACAGCCCACCAGCCCTGGCTCCTGAAGGCCTGCCAGGCACCACTTGCAAAACCAAGGAATAAGTAGCACGGTGAATCTTGTGTACTCCACTCCGAATCGATACCCACCGCGGGCATTCGATGGATTCGACTTGATGTAGCATGTAGCACGTCGTGGTGGGGGTGGGGGGTAATGTAAGACACGATCACAATACATGCTTAGTAGGAGTCTCTTCACATTCGAGTATGAAATCAATTTGGTCCGCCCGCCAAGTTCCAACCGTACTTATGCATGCTTGCGGCACTAGTCCGACTCCACCGGAATGATCCCCGCATTTCATCTCCATTGCTATTAAACAGCAGCAGTCTTGTCGTGTTGTACCTGGAAACGACGCCGGTATCCATGGGCCAAGCCAGGTCCACTTGATATGCAGTAATTCCAATCACTCCTCATCTTCGCCCATACCCTCACTCAGAACACCACCGCCGTCCTCGTTGTCACCATACTCGTCTACAATATCCCACAAGGCACTGACCAATTCCCTCACCTCGTCATCTTCTAGTCCCATCGCCAAGAGTGCGCTATCGTGCCGTTTTGCTGCGCTCTCCACGAAATGGGCATAACTAGATAGTTGACCTCCTGTGGACGGAGACGTTGATAACGAAGATAACATCTTGAGTGCTCTCGGTCGGGCGTCTGGAAAAATCGGAGGGAAAGAAGTGGGGATTGGATAGCTTGGTAAATGGTGCCTTCCCAGAGTGACGCTGGTTCAGGCTGTGTCATATGGTCAGGGAAATTGCGCACCACATCAAGAAAGGTTCTTTCAGTTCATGTGCTTTGCTCCAAGCATTGTAGATTCCTACTTCATCCTGCGAGAACCCGCGAGATACGTCTCGTCGTGCGAAGATTGTCCGGCCCTGTGTCGAGAATCGAGAATGCACCATGTCCTCGCGACTTACGTTGGAGTGGATTGATAAGCTTGCAATGTCCCGGAGATTTTCCGTAGACAAACCCTGAGGACACAGCGTACCACGAAGTATGGCAAACGGAGATGACTTCCTCCAATTCAAATGGGCGACCATTGTTTGGAGGTCGTCCAAGCCACCCTTCAGCCTATTCAAAGAACACTTAATGGGATAAAGCTGCAAAGATACGTGTAAACATTACCTCAGCGGGAGGGTTGCAGTCTCAATGTGAGTTGATAGAATTGCGGAAGATTGGTAGAGAGATTTGTTCTACTGCTGCTTAGTCTCGGAAGTAACAGGGTAGCGGGAACGAACATCGATATCATGTCCAGGAAACCAGCAATTCTTTTTCCAGAGAGGAGGGGATAAAATCGGAATGGTCAGATCGCAAAACTCGGCGAGGCCTCGTAATGAAAGGGTGTCGTTGAGAACTTGCTTTATCTGAAAGGACTTTTGACGGGAGGAATTGGACGGGTATATGCATCGGATGCGTATGATGGCTCACATCTCCGATGTTGGCATCAAGCGGGCTGATGCTTGAAAGACAAGCAAATGTCATTATCGTGGCTTTGGGATGCTCCTCACGGAAGGCAGATAACAAGGAATTTGAGAAACCACCAAAACTTGGTGTGTCTTGGATCATCTGTACCCCCTGTGCAATTAAATTTGCCGATCAATCCTTGTTCGCAGACGACTTCGTCCCCTTCACCTGGAAATTATTGCAATCCTCCACCAGGAGGCGGAGAGACCCATCCATTAGTTCTGCATTCTGAGCGACGCCTTAGCTCGGGAAAATGAAACGGAGTAATATGCGTACATCGTCATACCGTGAAAAGGTCTCGCGGCTGGCATTCCAGTCGCCCTCGACAAGCTCTGGTCCCAGTGCATCCGGAACCGCTTGGATCGATTTGGGATCAAAAAAGACACGGCTAAAATCGGACCAGTATCTGATTTTTGTAGCGATCGGTTCTGTTTGTTCACTGTCCTCAGGCTCCTCAATGTCAAGACGGGAATGGTATTCGCTCCGGGGTATTCGCTCCTGCTCCTGGCGAACTACGCCACCATGCCTATCACCACAGGAAGAACGAACCGTCGTGCCTTGGATTCGATGAACTCACCAAGTTATCGGCCACGTCAGAGCCTCTTCCTGATGCGAATCCCTTGTAAGCGTGCCAAAATTTGCTTTATGAAGCAATGGTGTATGAGCTACTGCCTGGATGCCCTTTGCGAGAAACACTCGCACACTTCTGATCGAAAGCAAGGAGCCTTGGACACAGGGTAGGCTGGTTCTGTGAGTTAAACGTGGGTGATGCACTACTAGGACAGATTGCTGCAAATACACTGGACGTACATTGTCACGCCCCTCTTTAAATGAGATGTTATAATCAGTTATGGAGATGTCGCCTTCATCGTAGACAAAGTAGTTCTCCTGCGTATTCCAGTAGTGGGTTCCGGTATAATTCGAGAGCGGACCGGCTTGAATATGGAAGATCTCTCTCATTGCTGTCGGTCGGGCTAACTCAAGGAGCAATAACTTGAAAGGCTCAAAAGGGCTTGCAGAAATTCCCACCTCTCGCACTGCCAATGGATGACTCTCCCCACCAACGACTCTGCCGCCCAAGCAGCGCCGCCGACTAAAACCTGGGCGTTTCGCTCAAGATACAGGGTGTAGTAAGTGTTGGCGCAACAACACAGCAAGTTATCAATATGAACGCACTAAGTTGTCTCTTTCACCACACAGATCTCTCATATTAATATGTACATTGAATCAAAACAATAAGTATTAATGTCGTCACAACATCATTCCGCAAGTTGGCATCACGATGAACCTCTTTGGTGGCGTTCAGTAGTCCGAAAGTGCTCAATATTTGAATTGATTACAAGTTGTGGGTGTCAACGAGGTCAAGCTCAGCCTGCTGTATCAAGGGCTAAAACACCTCATTCGGAACTGCCACCGAGCGCCTGAGGACATTGAGGATCGCTCGTAATTGCCACGTCATCGTGCTCAATCAAGTACCGATCCGTAGCAATCTGTGGCTGACCTCGTATGAGCCTGATAGTCTTCTCCTGCCCAAGTAGGTCATGATGAGTTTCTCGCCACTTTATCTCTGGATCCGGAGAGCGTTGATCTACATTGTTTACTTCATGCCCCCGGGCCGCTCGAGAGGTTGATTGATCATCGCTGGTGAGGCGCTCATATTAACTTCCACGAAGTGGGCACGGGGTAAGCAGGATGTCATGCACGACTCTTCAGGTGTCTCGTGTCACAGTTGTTTGACTGTCTGACAGGGACTCGCTATCGGCTTCACCATGGTTCATTAAACGACCCACCGATGATCAATTTGGCTGTAAACATGTCTCGCCTGTTGACATGTTGAACGGCGGCTATCAACGCCATGTTTTGATACCTTCAAAATGCCGTTCACTATAACCAAGTTAGTCGCAGTACTGCATCTGCCAAACAACCCCTTTCCATTCAGGAACCTGCTTTGATCGGATGGAGAATAAGTAACCGTCCTTCGACGAAGGATTTCGTATGTATGGCGTTATGGGTTAAATTTGCATGCATAAACGCTGGACTCAGTATCCGGACTCTCCGCTCAGACTACGTTCACTCGGTTCACACTACAGAGAATAATCAGTTTTCAAGGTTCGACTTGATGGCTATACGGATCGGAGTACTTGCCTGCTGTGGAGACAACGATCTCTTCCAAACATTCGGACTGTCTGTGCATGTCCTCGGAGGGGAGCAGCTCACGTTATCCGCATGTAAGCATATAGTATACATAGCCTTGGTCCACATCCACCGATCTCCGCTTTACTTACCCAGGCGAGGGCGATAGAAAGTGATGGGCTGATGGAAAAATATTATATCACCGGAAGAACCATGGAAAGAGTACAGGGTAGGGGGTTGGAGAAGCTACCTGGTATGGAGAAGAACATCGATCTGATAAGAATGGGTGTAAAGAACGCATTCAATTTGCGCAGTTCAGTAGCGGGTGGAAGAGTAGAAAAAAAAAAAAAAAAAAGAGGTTGACGCGTCTAGCCAGTTTTTGTCTTGAGATTTCTCCACAGCGTCGTGAAAAGAACGCCCCCTACGCCGACGAGCCCTACCTCGAGCCCTACGAAATTAACCATTCCAACGACAACACCCGATCCACCCCAGATTGCACCAGTCAGTCGGCCAACGTAATTGGAGTATTGAATCGCCATTGAAGTGCGCCTATTCCATTCGGGAGGGAGCTGCTTGCTCAGGAGACTGAGCGTCACAGTAGTGGCGAGATTGAAACCGAGAGCCGTGAGCCACCAGCACGCAAATAGCGAACCATACACGACTTTGCTGGTGGCGAGAAGCGAAATGAATACCAAAAGCCCACACAGACCCAAGCCAGTCCCGAAAGCGAGTAACTGTCGATCTTGAATACGACGTGCGAACAGCATACTTGCAAGGAAGAAAGGGAATGTAGTGATTCCGCCCAACGCTATGAAATTGCCTGCTGTAAAGGGGGACCAGTTGAGGGTAGAGATCGTGGCACCAAAGACGGGTAGGTTTGCCTCCCAGGACCCGAGGATAAAGAAGCAGAGCATGGAGAACCAACACATGCAGATAATGACGCCCCACTGTGGACGCGTGGTACGGAACAAGTGGGCCGTGCACGGTTCTTCTAGTGATGATGGCTGAGAAAAAGGTTGGGGCAGTATTGGGTCCCCGATTTGCTTCCATTCTTGGGCGGAAGTGGTGGGAGCTGTTATCTCGTGAAGCTCTGTGCTCATTTCCGCTGTGGGTACATCCTCGAAATATTTAGATACGATCAACCAGAAAATCACGTAGCAGCAAGCCATAACCCAACCAGGACTGGTGTATCCGTTGAAGATTGCACTTTGGAACCCGACCTTGTATAACAAACCGCCGAGGAACGGGCCGAGGGTCATTCCCAGAGCTTGGCCAATCACCAACCAGCTGGAAAGTGCGGTCCGACGGCGAATTCCGACAATCAATGGATCCGTGCAGTATCGTTTGCAGTACATGAAGCCTGTAAATGAGACGCCGCTCAAACATCGGCCGATGAGGATCAAGTACAGAAAATTAGCACGATATGCGATTGCATATGCGACGTGCCCCAGAATGCCTGCGAAGCATCCTATATGCAATGCCGCGGCGTAACGTCCTATGAACATGGAATCAGCACTGGATTTCGGCTATGAAATAGTACGGATGTGGTCTACCTCTGTCATATCTCGTCATTGGAATGAGTGCTATACCACTAAACAAGGTGGGTATACCGATAACGATACCAGAAAAGGTTGCGTTTCCGCCCAGATATTCTGCATATTTGCTCGAGGAAGAGATAATGATGAAGAATGAGAGCTTTCGCGGGACAGGTGTTAAGCCATAGAGCCATGGACTACTATCGCGTAAGTACTGCGTACCTGCAGCATTATGTTGTAGGCAATTACGATGACCAAGGAAGTTGTCTTGGGGAGCTTGAACTCTTCCCCACCCAGCTCATCGGAGTCACTGCTGCCAGGAGCATTCCTCTCGAGCAAACCGACACGTGCAAAAAGTTGTCGCAACATATCCAGGTATAACTGAGAACGCTTCTCTGATCAATCCGAGCATGATGCCAATATTTTGATCAAGTCACGGTAGAGTCAATAAATTTGGATCTCACCTCTCGAAGAAGATGAAGAGGTACAGAGAATGCTGAAACAACCCGAGTTCTCCGAACTCCCACAGAGCACACGAGTCAGAAAATACATTTACCCATTTGGTTACGCGAATGGAATGATGCCAGGTCATCGGCGCGGGGCCCGGACCGCTAGCGCTCAATCATCTTTGGCGCGCTGTGTCGGATCATCTCGAACATGCTAAGCGCTAGTATTACAGCATTAGCACACCCCAACTTGAACACTTGTTTGGCACACGTAACTCGTATTAATTATTAATTATGGGTGTCAAAGTCAGAGTATCAATGAAGAACGCCGCAAAGTGCGAGGGCTTTGTGCTGGGCGCCAGTGATAGGCGCTGCCGCCACGGTGAGTTGAAATATGTGACATCATTCCCGTCCTTAACGCAAGGCATACATGAGGCGCTTGGTCGGAGTCTGGCAGTAATGGAAAGCTTTGGCCAAGCAACTGACTCTTCCGTTTCCATAAAGAACGGCGCTGTATAGAGAGCGGAGATTCTCCGTTCTCCGTTCATGTACGTAGTATGGATCCCGTCCGGGCACGGTAAGTAAACAACCCTATCACCATTCGACTGTAGGCGCCAGACATGTGACCGCGCAGAGCTGAAAGACTATCGATGAGAAACGTGGAGTCTGATCGATCGATCAGCACCAAAATGTACTCAAGGTTCCACCGGCTGGGCCTAACACGCGTTCTAGGTGCTTCCACTTCCCGGATCGCTCAATACAGTCCCGGAGGGATCCGAAGGGCAATCACGGCAGGAGCCTGTAGTTGTCAACGTGGCTGCGAAATTTGTGTTCAATACGCGCCCGGCAGTAGAAATTCTGTAGAGAAAACTTAGTACAGGAATCCTCGTGTCGTTAATTATATGACGTGTTCACCGCTGGGAGCGCTAGAATGATCCGCGCCAAAGGCCATCCATTATATATAGTGGACGCAAAATAGATCCATCCCAGAATCTCTACCACACAAAAAGCAGGATAATCCACCAATGGTACCTGTGTCCACCTCTGACCTCAATAGTTCCCATACCTTCCCTACATTCCTCAACCTACCCGCGGAGTACGAGATAAACGACGCGTACTTCTCGTCTACGACACCGCGAAAGCACTGGTGCTTCCTCGGGCGGGTGGTCAACAGTAATGTTCAAGTAGTACGCCTCACAATGCAAGTGGAGGACAAAAAAGGATATCAGATTCTGGTTTCATTCCACACCGACGATCGTGGCGCCTCGTTCCAAGCACACTGCACTCCCGGGAGCACCATCGCGGTGCTTTATGCCACCCAACACATATTTGCGTTTAGTCCCCCTGGTTTGAGACTGGAACAGAGTGCACACATAAAAGTGTTTCCTCACACACTAGAAGCAATGCTCAGAACGAGCAAGGTGATTTTCGAGAGGGATAGAACTGCGAAGTGTGAGGTGTGTGGGAGAATGGATGCGAACGTGAAGAAATGCGCACGATGCAAGACTGCATGGTATTGTTCCAAGGTGAGTCCATCCAAATACGATATCCAACCACAAAGGTGACAATATTTCTTCAGACATGCCAAACAAATGGATGGGTGGCGCACAAGGACGAGTGCGCCATTTTTCGGGACGTACAGTGGTTTGTAACCAGGAACTGGGAGACCGGCATCCATACCCACACGTTTCCTGTTGAACGCGTGCCTTGGCGTGCACTGGCGCATTATTGATTACAGCCTGGCTGACGTGCAGTGCTTACTGGTGTGATATATGACTTCTCCTGTAATGGCTCTTTATGGGGAAGTGGGTCCACACACCATGTTTCATCTGTATGTTCAGTATACTCGTTCGGGGTATTACATCCCCCGACTTATAGATACTTAACTGGTATAGAAGCACTCCCTCTCAAGCAAATATATTGCAATGGCAGGATCTACTATTGTTTTGGGCTATGATGGAACTGTCGGAAATGATTGGCCACCAATGATATGAACCATGTAGGGCACTCACGATGTCACGTAGCTGAGCTTGTGCATCATTGAACTGCTTCTCGAGAAACTTTGACTAAGAGACAGAGTACACATTAGCCGATGCATCAGCACAGAACGCCGAGGTCACCTTTTTATTTAAACTGTTGATATCGTCTGTCAACTCTTTCTCCTGTCCTTTCAGTTCTTGTTCCATGGATTTCTGGGGCACCATCATGAACCTGGGTAGCTAGTTATTCATCGTGCTGGCTCGTGAACGCAGACAACTGACATCTTTCCTACGCCTTTGTACAAATTGACGTCTCCTTCGATGGTCGCTATTTCACCGATGGTCAGCTGGACAATTCGACGTTCACGCTCCTTGGCAGCACATTGTTGCTTTGCCAAGTTCAGAGCACGCTGTGATTGTACTGCGGTTTGTTGAATCTGGACTAGGATCTTTGGTGACGAGTAAGCTTGAGGTTAGGCGAGGGTACACAGAAGAAACACACCTTTCTCAGTGTGTCGTCGGACAATGCAGACATGGTGAACGATAGTCCAAGGATTACGATCGGATGGTCATTTATGAATGTAGGACCTTGAGCAAAGTCACTAATGGTCACTAATAGCCGGAGTTTGAAATCTATTCTTTTCCACTCCTGCTACGCGTCCAACGCTTGAGCTCGATCACGGGTACGACAACAACACTTTCAGTTTTCTACCATGACTTCATTCGAGGACTACGATGAGTTCGGCAACTACATTGGCGCGGACCTGGGCTCTGAGGATGAAGAGGAGGCGATAGAGACTGGCTTTGGCGAGGCTCCACGGCACGAAGCTGCACCTACCCTCGAAGGCTATGAAGAGGAGCCAATGCAAACAGAGGAAGCAGGCGTGCTCATGGAAGTGGAGGGTAAGTACATCCCGGTGGCAAATGGAGATATCCCATGTCGACTTTGAAACCAGAACCCGTGCATAACGCTGTCATTCTGCACGAAGACAAGCAATACTATCCTTCTGCCGGAGATGTGTATGGGCCGGACGTGGAGACCCTTGTGCAAGAAGAAGATGCGCAACCGCTTTCAGAACCAATCATCGCCCCCATAAAAGTACGGAAATGGACTGTAGAAGAGAAAGATATGCCCCAAACGCGCTTTGACAAGGGGTACGTCATGTACTCTTGGATCCCTGCTAACCCTCATTAGATTATTGCCTCAGGTTCCTATTGAGTATGATGTCTTTCCCTGAGATGGTGCGAAATGTCGCGATAGTTGGGCACTTGCATCACGGAAAGACGGCGCTTATGGATATGTTCGTTTTCGAAACGCACAAGCTCCTATGGGACGCAGATAACCCGGTTTGTGAGTCAATTTCCTTGAGTGGCTATAGCTTACACTTCTTGGTCCCCAGTTGAAATATACCGATACACATGTCCTATCGCGTGAGCGAGATATGTCGATCAAGTCGTCGCCAATGTCGTTGGTTTTGTCGACTACTGGTGGCAAATCACATCTGGTGCATTTCATTGACACACCCGGACACGTGAATTTTGTCGACGAAGTTGCATCAGCAATGCGACTAGCTGATGGTATTTTACTGGTGGTCGACGTTGTTGAAGGGGTCTGTCTCGCAGCTGCAGTTGTCATTCCAAACTGAATGCCTGATACAGATGATGGTCAATACTGAAGCCATAATACGCCACGCCCTCCAAGAGGGTATCAAAATCACACTTCTGGTGAACAAAATCGACCGACTTATCCTTGAGTTGCGCATCAAGCCTACTGATGCTTACTACAAAATCAAACACACCATTGAGGAAATCAACACATTCATTAGGTCGGCTCGATTTCATACCCAGAGAAGCTGCCCTCACTGGTTACACTCGACAGTGGTATCGATCCAGATCCCGAGTTGCGCCTAAGCCCTGAGAATGGGAACGTCGCGTTCGGAAGCACAGATATGGCCTGGTGTTTTACACTCCGGTCGTTCGCCCAGATGTACGCAGACACATATGGTTCGCTCGATGTGTCTGCCTTTGCTGATCGCCTCTGGGGAGACATCTACTTCAACAACGAGACACGAAAATTCACACGCAAACCTTCTGACCCCGAGCAGTCTCGGACATTCGTCCACTTTATCCTGGATCCTCTGTATAAGCTTTACAGTCACGTGCTTAGCGAGGAGACAGATGACCTCAAACAGACGCTTGCATCGCTCAACATCACACTGAAGCCCGTGATGTATAAAATGGATGTCCGACCGCTGCTCAAGGTGGTGCTTGACCAATTCTTCGGACCTGCAACGGGGCTCGTCGATATGATCGTGGAACACATCCCATCTCCGGTGGTTGGTGCCTCTACTAAAGTAGAGCGGACATACACGGGCCCTCAGACCTCGGAACTTCCTACATGTATGAAAGCTTGCGACGCAGAGGGTCCCTTAATGGTCCAGATAACCAAACTCTATCATACGACGGACGCTCAGTCTTTCAGAGCATTTGGTCGCGTTTTGAGCGGAACATTACGAAAGGATGCGCAGGTGAAGGTTTTAGGAGAGGGTTATTCACCGGAAGATGAAGAAGATATGATGAAAGCTACAGTCGAAGGGCTTTGGATAAGTGAATCGAGGTGGGGAATGCTTTGCTTTGGATACCATTTTTTTGACGGTTAATCTCTAGATACTTCATCCCAGCGGACGAAGTACCTGCTGGAAACCTCGTCCTCATCGGTGGTGTCGACGCCTCTATCTCGAAAAGCGCTACCCTTGCCTCTCCCGATATTGAAGAGGACCTCTATATTTTCCGACCCATCAAGCATATGACCGAATCGGTTCTCAAGATAGCCATCGAACCCATTGCGCCATCCGAGCTTCCCAAGATGCTGTCAGGTCTACGAAGCATCAACAAATCCTACCCGCTCGCCGCCACCAAAGTTGAGGAGAGCGGCGAGCACGTACTCATCGGTACTGGGGAACTATATTTGGATTGCGTCATGCACGATCTCAGGAAGCTATTCTCTGAGATTGAGATCAAGGTGTCCGATCCCGTCACGAAGTTTTCAGAGACGGTGTTGGAAACGAGTGCATTAAAATGCTATGCTGATACGCCGAACAAAAAGTGGGTCATCTCCATTAATACAACGCGGGCGTGGGCTAACGCGACGGCCAGGAACAAGATTACGATGATTGCAGAGCCACTTGAAAGAGGGATAGCAGAGGACATTGAGCGTGGCAGGGTGACGATACGAATGACCCCGAAAGAGCGGGGGACCTTTTTCCAGGAGAAGTATCAGTGGGACCTTCTGGCCTCGAGGTCGATATGGGCGTTTGGACCTGACGACAGCGGACCGAATATCCTATTGGATGATACATTGCCCTCGCAGGTAGTCAATTATTCGCCTCCACGTCGTTTAATCCACATCCTGACCCTTCCTTTGTAGGTAGACAAAAAGTTGCTGGTATCGGTAAAGGAATACGTCAAGCAAGGGTTCCAGTGGGGTGCTCGGGAGGGCCCACTATGTGACGAACGTAAGGAACATGTTCTTTACAGTGGATGTCTGACTGACGGATGCGCGACAGCGATGCGCAATGTCAAGTTCCGGATACTGGATGCCAGCTTGGCGCAGGAACCAATCTTCCGTGGCGGAGGACAAATAGTGCCTACGGCGCGACGCGTGTGTTATTCTTCGTTCCTGATGGTGGGCTCCTCTTTTTACTCTTCACCTTATGTTCGTGTGACTAACATTGTCTGATAGGCTGCGCCGCGCCTGATGGAGCCTATATACTATGTGGAAGTGCAGGCGCCGGCGGATTGTATATCTGCCGTGTATACTGTGCTTGCCAGGCGGAGAGGGCACGTCACGCAAGACACTCCCAAGGCGGGATCGCCACTGTACACTGTGAAAGCTCTTATCCCTGTTATCGACGCGAATGGCTTCGAGACAGACTTGCGTACTGCGACGCAGGGTCAGGCGTTTTGCTCGCAGGTGTTTGACCATTGGTCTATTGTCCCTGGTGGGTGACCTGGCGTCGTATGGGGACGGCAGTTAATTGACGCGTCGTAGGCGACCCGACGGACACGAGCATCAAGCTAAGGCCACTGGAGCCTGCTTCTGGGCAAGCACTCGCGAGGGATCTCGTGCTGAAGACACGGCGGCGCAAGGGGCTCGGGGACCAGATAGCGGTGTCCAAATATCTGGACGACGAGTTTGTGGTACGTCGTGTCGCGGTGTCGCGCTGGTATGTGCTGATCGACGATTGCAGCTCGCACTGTCGGCTTCGGGACACGCGGATTTGCTTGGATAAGGTGTCAGACGGGCATATGAGTGTAGCGTGTACACACTTAAACCAAGGTAACGTCTCACCAACGTGAAAATTAGTTTATGTTGGGCTAAGGTGGTGTAGACATGTAATCATCATTTTCCGTCCCTTGTTTACTGGGTGATCTGTTAATCATGGACATTACCACTGGCCTGGGAGGTAGCCGATATCTCACATCATATATACTTAAGTGACCCACTGTGTTGTCACTGAGACATCATGGGCCAAACATAACCATGACATTTTTGGTGAGATGGTATAGTGACGTTGGGTGTGAATGTCCGATGGAATGCCCGAATTTTCACACAGTGAACAATAGGGGCAATACAAACTGTATATCATAGTGAATATAGACACTGTGATTCCTAAGAGGGATACAATCCATCAAACTAACATTTTTACCGCTGTCAGGAACATCATTCTGACTATAAGAACCACAATACTTAGCAGATGGCTGCATCTGGGAACTCGTATGGTCTCTCTGAGCAATGCACAAACCAGGTCCAGAGTATATGAAAGATAGCCATCAAAATAATCAGTGGATATGTTGTACATTATCTTTGTTATATTAAATCAGAGGATAGCTGCTCGACATGGATAATGTGAGACATGGGCTCATCCTGGGTGAACATGGGGCACCACACCTCCCACAGGGCTCATATTGGGATAATGTTTATAATCCGATTGTGATTATGTGCAATCCATGCATAGTCAACCAACACACTTTGCAGCACTTGAATCATGACAGATTGTTTGCTTTCCAATGTTCACACCGTAGGCTCAGAAGACCACAAATAATGTGATTGGGTATATTGTAATGACGAGTCCATCTGTGCGTGTACTAAACGAATGTAAGGGAGGGATAAGAGTCCAAGTAAATCAATGTTCGAGAACGAATGATGATTCACACATGGTAGGAGATCAAGGAAGGTGGAAGAGAAAGCCGAGGATGAACATCTAATATATGTATGAGGTAAAAGATGACGGTGGCGAGGTCGGACGGACAGAGGAAGAGGATGACAAAAAGTTACCATCGAAGCTGCTCGTGAATGGTACGATGCAGCTCAGACGTGACTTGATCAACCGCAGGGATACCGGCGTTTCGTTTGGTAGTTGGGTACGCCTTCATATCGCGCTGGAGGCACAATGTGAAGAATCTATAAAACAATCAATGATTACGAAGTGTACTGAACATCTGACTTACTCATCAAGCCTCTTCTTGCGCTGTTCAAGTGACAGGTTACCCTGTTCTTGACCGCTGCAAACTTCCGCAAGTAAAGAATCAACATATTCCCAAAAGTTTGTCATGTTCCAAGACCGGGACTTTTCTTGCTCTTTCTCGGCATCTACAGCGTCTTCCTCATCAGTAGAACGTTCAGATTCAGCACCGTCCCCATTTGCCAATGCTTTGTTTCCTTTGGTCTTCAATCTTGCAACTTTGTCTTCCATCGACTTGTTCACGAGATCGTTGAACGTCTCCAAGCTCGCACGCTACATAGGAGTGAGTGACTGCACAAATATTGAGCCTAGACTTACCAAGAATGTGAATCGTGCCAACTGGCCCATGGTCACCTTGTAGTATCCAGGAGGTGTGAGCGACTTTGCAAGGTGGGATATATGCATCCGCGTGTTGATGGCGGTCGTAATCTAGATGAGGTGTTGGGTGGTTGGTTACAATGTCAGTGATTTCGTGTACATCACATACCTTGGTCTTGATGGTGGACCGCTGCTTTGTAAGGACGTCCTTCACGAGGCTGTCAATGTACTCAGACAGCTCGGGATCTTCCAATGCGTTGGGAGGAACCTTGAACAAGCCAAGATTCTTCTTCATGAAGACCTAAGTCGAATGTGAAACGAGTTAGCGCAAGGATTGTTGTTGCCTGAATACGTACCCATATGTTTTCGGGGAGCTCTGAGAGATAACCAGTTAAGTTTGGAGAGAGGAGGCATGACCGCATACGATCCTTCAAAATTTCCTTCACCGCATTGGTTAGTTGGGAGCGACAATGAATTTGAAGACTAATTAATACTTACCTTGAACTGCTTGGAATGAATAAAGGCAGACACCTTGTCACGCTCCCTTGTGTGCTCGATAGCCAATAATTTTGCGAACAGGGTGATCAACATCTCATTGGTGTCGAGCTAGCAGATGATTGTCAGTAGATTAAAACAGAACAGAAAACACTTACCTTGGCAAAGTTATCGAGCGCATTGTCCTCGAGCTGGTTGTCCCTGCAGACATCAGTGACAAAAAGCCTCTTGCGCTTCATGAAGTGCTGCTGTGACATGTCAGTTCCTCCAGATGATGAATGGGAACATCGTAGAGAGCGGGATGGCGTGTACTGAGGAGGTGGCTGGGCCCCGTGCCGGAACGAAGTAGGACTACTGGAAGGAAAGTGAAGTGGCGAACTCGAATAGAGCCCACCTTGACGGCGGCTGTGACTTGGCATCCCTCCGCCTATGCCCTGCTCAAGTCGGAAGTGGGCAAGGAGACTCATGCTGGGCAGGTGAAGTAGGCGAAGGGGGGGAACTGAGGGCCATGGGCAGAGACTCGAGGGTTTTTGAATCGAGGTGGTTGCGCCACATGTAAATTTCATTTCCAAACATTTCCATATATTTGTAATTGTTTGTGCAAGTACTTTGCCAAGGCTGTGACTGGGCGCAATACAAGAAACTATGTATTTTGGAATGAGGAATACAGGCGTCCTTGCTGAAGCTACGAAAAAATGTATTAGAAACTGAATGAGGAATAGTGAACCCGTGGCCTGCCAGGAACATGGGGCAGATAACTTGAGTAATCGCTTGGTACACCATGATAATGGACGTACAGTGGGGCGGTAGCACCGAAAATGATTCGCTAAGGCACAGCCCTGTAGGATGTAGAAGGTTCAGGGAGAGAGTGATGATACGGCATACGGTGAGCTTGGGAACCACTGGGAAAAGGCGCGGGAATTGTCAAGGGACCTGGTACTAGCATCGATTGTAACGGGCGGGATGAGCAGTGTTGGTCAGCACTGATGGGATCCTGGGATGCTGATTTGGAATCAGGAGGAATGAGCGTCTGTGACCATAAATTAGACAAACTGGATGGACCAACAGTTCCTGTGTTGGGTTGGACTGGAGCTGCTTTTGCCTTTCCCTTGCGTTTTGCACGAAGCTTTACACAATTGAATGGTGGTTGCTCGGCTGACAGTTCTTCAGGGGTAGTATCAGGTGTGTCCTGGCCCTTTTTCGACTGCAGGAGATTGGCAGCATGTAATCGTGCTGCCGTGTGATCCCTGATAAATGGTGCATGGATCTGCTCATGAATCAGTCGTGGGATGGCGGCCTTAATATGCTGATAGTTGTGAAGGGCGGACGTATTGACCGTGTAAGCGTTGGTCGGCGCATGATCAATAAGCAGCTTGGTTCGTGATGTAATCTGGCGTTCTTGTCGTTCGGGTATGTTACGTGTAGAGGCACAACGTGAGCTAGCACAGTCATGCTGGATATTGACTGCACAGATGATGTCCTAATAGACATGAATTAGTCATACGTGCTACAGCCATGACGTGGTTGAAACAGGAGTTACACTAGGAGGGACAACGACCATCTCTTCTGGTGTTGGATACTTGATGCATGGTACGCGAAGGCGAGGATGTAATCCGGGAAGAAACTCGAAAAGGCTGATTACGACATGAGAGGCAAGATGCTTCTCGACGGGGACCAAAACCTCCCTGACCGTACCAATCCGATGCTCGTTATGAAGCTTGATAATGACATGACTCTGAACCTTAGGCTTGTCCCCTTCTGCCGCCGTGAAGGACGTAACTTGGTAAAACTGATTTCCTTGCAACCTCAGAGCGCTGGGAGCCAAGCGAAGACAGCACGCAGCCTGTGTTTCTTTCCAATCAACTGGGGGGATCGTTTCCCAGTTTCCGTTCGCATTCTTGCGCGTTGGCAAGTGTACAGCACCTTCAGGGAACATCAACATGTATAACACAGTTTGTGAAACGAGACGTGTACCGGCTACCGGAGGTTCTCCAGTAGGAAACCTGAGCAAACGGCATTGATGGGGATGATCGTTAATATATCTAATAATGGTTGGCCCTGCCTTGACCCATTTTTTGGCCAAAGGGTCATTCCAAAAACCGCCTGTAACAATATGCTTTACGTGGTCTTGTGCTGCAAAGAGTTGACACGAGTCGCGGCTGGGTGCTTGGCGGTTGCTGTAGATTGATGCAAGACGGTAAACGTGGTTGAACGATTCATAACGTTCAGTCGAAAAAAGAATAGCAGGACCAAATCGCCTGATAAACATAGGAAGGTGGAGGAGGAAATGGAACTTGGCTTTCGTCACCAAGATACTTGGAGCACATTTAGCGCTGATGGTGAGGAAGTCATCGATAACATGCGATAGGTCAGCCTAGGGTCCTGGATAAGTTGAACTAAAGGATACTCGAGAAAAGAGAGGTACTGACAAGATAGCGCTCCGTATCTTCAATTGAAGTATGCCAGAGAAGGACAATGAGTCGGCTGATTACCAACCTGTAGGAATTATCTGATTGCGTCATATGGACTAACCCTTGTATGTACATGTATACGCGTATGTACGTATATAAACAACTGTACAATATATATGGCCTGAGTGATCGATGGGATGCCTCCCATCGATTATCACTCTGTCCAGGTCCACAGCTAGTATCCGCTCCCAGTCGGTATCAGCTACTACCCTATTTTTCAACATAATTGATCAACCCTCAGACATGTCAGCTCCTGACAAGTCGCTCGCTGATTTAGAGGCTACACTCGCTAGTCCCCCCCAGGTCGCTGGCAACCCTATCGCCACTTCGATCCTCACCTGGGTAGTGGGAGTGTTCCACCTCCTGATCAGATTTATCCACGGCGTAAGCCGGGATCTCCTCGACCGCATCGACTCCATCGAAGAGGGTCTCGCAGATCGTCCTGCGATTCCCCACGTTGAAGAAGCAGGCGCGGGAACGAGCCGGGCTCAGGCACAATCAAGAGGGGGCGATGCCGCTCGAAATTGGCAACGCTGCGCCAAGTGCCATGCCTGCGGTCACAGCACAGACGCGTGCCTGACCAAAGACCCCGCTGGAATGAAAAAGCGCGTAGCTCAGAATCAGAAAGGACGCTGAGTCTCCGGAGCAAGGCCGGTCCCCCGGTTATCCAATCCCTTCCCACACCACTTCATCAATTTTATCCAGCACAGATGTCCCCCGCCGATTCTCCATACTTTACTGCTGCCCTCATTGCAGACGCTGAAGAACTCCACAGAAGGCAACGCCAATCAGGTCGCGATCGAAAGAAGCATCGCGCTACCACCACCTCTAGCTGAAGTGCTCGCTTCCAGGGGGAGTGTAGGAATTATCTGATTGCGTCATATGGACTAACCCTTGTATGTACATGTATACGCGTATGTACGTATGTAAACAACTGTACAATATATATGGCCTGAGTGATCGATGGGATGCCTCCCATCAATTATCACTCTGTCCAGGTCCACGGCTAGTATCCGCTCCCAGTCGGTATCAGCTACTACCCTATTCTTCAACACAACCAACCCTCAAGGACCGCATCTGGGACGAGGTCATAAATTAGATAAGGCATGACTTGCGCTAGGCTTTTGAAGTGTCTTCCGATGAGACCACCTTTGTACCTGACAATGTAATCAGCACCAAGAGTTGGGGAGTTCAATCCATCTTTGTTGATGGATTCTAATCGAGTCTGAAACATCCCAAGTGAATGGGCTTTGTCGAGGATGTAAGCAGTTTGGCCCCAGAAATACTTAACGACGCCAAGGAGTATCGTATGCAGAATCTCGGTCGGCGTGTCCTTGTGAATGTCTAATCCTCGTATCCCAAGCAATGGGTTGATGCGATCATCAATTGATTGACCCCCCAGCAGTGCATCCAACTCGTCCTGTAAACGTGCCGTAACATCCGCTTCCGACAGGACAGACTTTCCGACCGTTCTCTTCCGAAGGGCCTTGCCAAGTTCAAGAAGTTGATTTACGATCACGGAAGTTGCGGTATCTCGAACTCCAGAATGGCTGACAGCAGACCTAATTTTCTCCGTTCCACCAGAGAGCATGGAAAGCTGGATTTGCTGCTTGATTTGAGCGCGAGTGTCTTCAGGTGTACGCAGCTCACCACACTGAAACAGAAGTGGTCAGCTCATCCAACATAGACAGTTTGGAAAATACCTGAAAAATGTCGCTGTATCCTTTGTCTGTTTTCTTCTCTGCGTTTGTACCGCCAACCTTGCACGTGCGGCAGAAATAGTTGCACTTGAGTCCACCGTGGCTGCACTCCTCCGCCTGCATTGGGTTGTCGCCAGATATGATCAGCTCATATGGAATGAGCATCACCTCTTCCCTGTCCTGGACATCAAATGCCACAATCGGGTTATCAGTCGCTCTCCTTGTAAATGGGTTCAGTCGAAACCATGAAAACTTGCACCATACAAACTCAGGCTTACTGGATCGACTCTTTAAGGCCTTGCATCAGTTCCATTGGAGTTGCGTGTGGTGACCCTGATACGAATCGAATCGAAAACTCCTGCTCGAGCACTGTCCGTGGCAACAAAGCATTCAAGACATAGATTACGTGGTGTTTGTTCCACTGCTTTGAGATATTCCCTGACACGTTGTCCATAAACACGATCAAGGGGACAGTGTAGACCATCCATCCACCTGACTTTACCCAAAGCGGGTTTGGCATTAGATTTGAAAACGCGACAGATGAAGCTGTGGAATGCTTTTGGATTTAGTGTATACGTCCTTGAAACAATGAGACATACAGGTAAACTTCATACCAGACTCACCAGCCTGGCGCTGGAGATCCTCGAATGTGTTGAAGAATGTCGAAACTGGAACAATGACCTTTTCTGGGTCTACTGTGAATTCCGCCTATGATGAAAGAAAAAGAACCCGTCAATGTTAGCTGCTGAAAAGAGCTGAGGGACGAACTGAGATCTTTGAAACTTTGTGCCCCAATGCGAAAATGGTTCGCTCCACACGTCCTTCCTCCCGTGACATTCGTGCTTGAAAAAACTTCTTTGGTATGAAATATTGACCTGTCGATTGCTGGAGAAGTTCGTCCACAAAGTAGACTGCACGATTAACACGGACACACGGAGGCGCGAGACCATCAGGAAGGTCTTCAAGCATTTTGCTTCCATGGTGAACTTGCGACATCCGGCCTTGTCCATCCTCAGGATACTCCTGCATCGCAAACCGCGTGAGGGGATTTGCAAAATCCTATATTTAGGTGGTTGTGAGTGAACAGCTCAAAAGGTAGATAGACGTACCATAGCGATCGCCTTGCTGATAGCGTTCAAATAGAACACATTGCCTGATGCAGTGGTTATCTTCTCCATCGGAGACCCGAGGAGATTCATGATACGCTCCTTCGTTTTCTTTACAGCGTACATTGAAGGCACCTCGGGTGCACCAAGTGCTTTCGCCCAGTCCAGGATGGCGGCTTGCTGTGCATGCGAGAACCTAAGGCGAGGAGAACTAAAGAGCAGGTGCGTCGAGAATTCCTACATGAAAGTTGTCAGCGAGTGTTAACCATGACGGTTTGTCCGAACATACTGCCATCGACTTCCAAGGGTATAATGGTTCTTCAGGGGAAACAGCCGATGACACGTTCGACCTGGTGCGGTGGGCAGTGGCTCTATTGGTGACAGCTACGTGGCATTGAGTAATAGAACAAAGACTGGTGTAACCGCGTACCGTCAATGTCTATTCCGTAGTCTGCAAAGATTGCCTCGATACCTGGTTCACCAAGGAGCTCGCTATTGCTATCATCCCCATCCCCGAGTTGCGGTTCTTCCTCGAGGAATGGTAGAACACTAGAAAAAATGGGTTCACCACTCTCCATCTTCCGTTGGATCTCGTCGAAGTAGTCGTCCGAAAATACAGTATGCTCCGCTTGGAACTCCTCCCAGAGCTGGCTCAAGGATACAGCCGGATCTCCCGATACTGCTGTGGTGACCTTTGGTTGCAACCGCGCCGATGGATTTCTCTCCATCTTGTTAGAATGGGAAAGCGCTGGCGAATTCCTCCCCATCTCGTCAGAACAGGGAGGTACCGATGGATTCTCCCCCTCATCATACATCTCAAACGGCTCGTCCAATGGCTCGTCCTGCCGCATTGACTGGGTAGATTGGACTCCTTCGAGCGGCCCGAGCACGAACGGCATCTGTTGCCCCCTCTCTCTGTTTGCCTTATCAAGATTTCGCTGATGTTTTTTGGACTTCACATGATCTGCAGCATGGCAGCGTCGCATGACTTTTTCACCATTCATAGTCGGGCATACTTTGCATGTGAGATGTCTGTGATCAACTTGCAAAAATGCTATGAAAGCAATTAGATTTCGAAGGACATCGTACTCAAGTTGTCTTACCACTTGCATCGAAGGGAAGGAGTTTCGAAGATTTTCCCATGATACCAGACACACTGACGAGTGTGACACACCACGAAGTTGAGTATGGAGAGGTGCCGTGCGCAAAGCTTCACAGTATGGTGGAATGTGCACGCTAAGTGTGCTTCCGATGGAATGCGAGTGGAGTGGGGATCACATGACCCAACTGATCCGCACACTTTTGCAGCAGGTTCAAGTTTTTCACACATATCCTCCCATCGACAAAGAAGACGATTCCCCCATCCACCACCAAACCAAACTCCATTCGTCTGTCACGTTCACTGCCCTCGTACTCTTGGAGAGGCTAAGGGCAAGTTTTCCGACCACTCTGGTATCCTCGGGTACACGCATCAAAGGTCATATGTGACGATACCTACTCCAACAAGTTCTGGTCCACCGTCGCACAGGGAATGTTCTAACTGCGCGAGATCTTCCAGATGGAGAGAGAGATGTGCCAATTCCTCGAGTGGGAGCTCCACATAGATTCCGTCACCCTCTGGGATCTCGAAGAGATAATCTGCAAGGATTTCGTCGATCCTGGTCCATACCTCGAGTGGGAGCTCAATGTAGATCCTATCACCCTCCTGGAGTTCAAAGAGATGATCCGCAAGGATTTTGTCGATCCCGGTCCATACCTCGAGTGGGAGCTCAGCGTAGATCCTGTCACCCTCCGGGAGTTCGAAAAGAGGATCCGCAAGGATTTCGCCGATCCCGGTCCATATCCCACTGTGACATACATCCTCCCATCGACCAAGAAGACGACGCCCCCACCCACTGCCATTCCCTTCACAGTGCCATCAAGTACAAGTCCGTCGCTATCATATGGGCAGCGGTATCCATTGCCACCCAAACTCGTATTCCCCGCTCCCCAAAATCCTACTGCCGCTTACATGACTCCCCCACTACCCCAGACACGCCCTCGCCCTCACCTTCGTACTCAGCCTCGACATTCTTAGCATCGTCAGCTTCCCCACCCATCCCTCCTGGCATCGAGGACTATACTGCCAAGATCGTATTGGTGTCACCATCGCCCGGTCTCGCAGAGGCAGAGGCGATTGCGGTCGTTCACTGCAAAATGAAGATGTTTGCTTTCGCCTCACCAGCCGTGTGGTAATCCAATTCTATTATAGCTCACGTTATTCGCCTAGACTGGTTGTCTTGAAGACGATGCCTATTGTATAATGCCTTGGGGTGGGCAACACGAAGTGCTGTCGGCGATGGACTTCACAAGTTTACTTCACCCCACATTCGTATTGTGTATTCTTAGGTTTTGTATAGCATTTGAATATCGCTTGTGACAGAAGTCACATGACCTTACCATCACAATCATCAACGTATTGAAGATTTCAACCCCCACTCCGCTCTGTATTTTCTGGAAGCATGTCAACTGTCATCAATGTTCAAACTGTTCACCATCCCACCGGATTTTCTCTCGATATGCTTGACCTCTCCATATATTTTCATGGCAACGTTCCCCTCAGTGATGTCCCCGACTTTATTGTAAGTTTCACCCTAACATGAAGCCAGCGACCTGGGCCACTGATCTGCTATCTCAGCCTGTAGAAATTTCAATACGCCCTGCAGATGAATTGGCTGGATTCTTACCTGTTTTACATATTGTCCCCACACACACGTCGAACTCGGAAACACTGAATCCCGTAAGTCTTTTGCCACTGGTTGGCACCCAGATTTTCATCATTTTAGGCTGTATTCCCTTTCCTCCCACTGCCATCCGACTTTGAGCCCACCGACGCTTCCCATTGGCAGGAATTGTCAAAAACTATTGAGCTTTGTCTGGTCGCAAATACTAGTCTCGAGAGCAAGTACCCAGCGGCGTACCGCATCATGCGGGACTTATTTTGGATGGCTTTCGTTGCCTCATTCCCCACCTTCCCGGCTGGTGACTGGCCGCTTTGGGATGCACGAATTCAGATGGAAGGAGGGTTTATCTCGAGCTGGGTACGTAGAGAGGAGGGTACAGTAACGCCGCAGCAAGCCATCTGGGGCCAGTTTAAAACTACTGTCAAACACATGTTAGCAATACCCGCCGTTTTGTAGTGCAATTATGTTAATTGTGCCCGCGATACGAATTTTTGTGTGATGTTCCAGGCGATGTACCAAGTCTAACATCGGTGCTCACTCCATTTCGCATTACATAAACTGATACCCTCCCTTGACACGGAAAAAAGCATATCCCTCGAAGAGACCACAAAATCTGAATTTCGCTTGGTCCAAAGTCACTCACGGAGATGCAGCACCTGCAGACAATGCAGACAAGCAGGCAGAGGACAATTATGCCTGCTAGCGCGAGCACCGGGTACAAGACCGCGAGTCAAAGTAATTTCTATGGTTTGTGCATGCGCTAGAATAGTCAACCTGATTTTACGTCTTTTCTAGCAGGAAAATATATGACAGAATCGCAAAGTGAGTACCTGTCAACAATCACCCCACTATCTTGCTCAAGCACACCCCCCACCACAGGAATCAATGAGAGCTCAACGCCTCCCTGACTGGTGCAACTCTCGGTGATGCCGGTGGCGAATCAGAGGACACCCTCAAATGGATCAAGAGAGCAAAGAAGCGCGACAGGACAGTTGGAGCTCGAAAATATGGACAAGATCTTTCAAGGGGAAGAATCCACCGAGAGTGTGTATCCCCCGTTCATCTAGTTCCGCTCCTTCCTCACTCTCCATTTCAGAGGATCTGGAAGGTTTGAAGGTCAGCCACGACTTCGACGAGTTGGCAGAAGGCAACGCCCGCATACCTACGTTGAAAGATAGTCACATCCTTGACAACAAAGGTAACATCTCTCATCACTCACCTTTTTTTTCCCTTTCTCACACAGACACCCAGAGGATGAGCTATAAAATGTGGAAATGGCCGAAGAGGAGCACACGAAGAAAAAGCAGGAGCTCAAGATTAAACGCCGTGACTATACCAGTTATGATGACGAAGAGTTCGAAGAGGGAAAGTATGGAATGAAACGATCCGTTTTGGCCAAGTATGACAAAGTCTTGGAAGGGCCGCACAATACCGTATGTCCATTCTTGCGTTCGTTCTGGGTATTTTGTTTACTTGAGCGTTACAGGTTTTCTGGTTGGGCAGCTCCATCGAGTCTGCTGCAGTCAAACAACTCGAAATAGACGAGGGCACTGTGTCCATAAATCGTGCCTTGTTATCAATAGATTATGCCAGTGGGTTGCGCCTCGTGTTGTCTCTTATGCCCAATGTTCTGATACACGTGTTGCAGAAAACTTGGAGACATATGGCTACCTTCGTGAAGGGATGTCAGGTTTAAGAAGCCAAAGGTAAGTTTTACATCTCCCCATTTGTGTGATTATTAATCGCTGTATTCCACTGGCATCACACAAACCAAAAAGAAGTGCTCCTTCCGACGAGTTCCCATCGACAATGAGTTTCTCGGTGGTGACGACAAGGATGAGATGGAGGTGGATGAGAACCTGTCGTTTCCAGGACACGTGAGTTAGACACCGATTTTGTGGATGATGATGAGCTACATGCTACTTTCGCTCGTCAAAGAAGAGCCAATATCCACAAGGCAAAAAAAACTAAAAGAGGGTGACACTCACTGACGTGACGTGTTCTTATCTCACGGCCATTCCAGTCGCTGCAGATCGCGCTCGGGAACAACCCACCGCCGATGACGGCCTAACATTCGACGATACATCCGAATTCGTTCGCACCATTTCCTATGACCCTCAGTTGAGGTGGAGCAAGTCGAACCCTCTGTAGCACCGCCTCGACCTAAAACCCAATCACCATCCCGGGACCTGTCGATGCCAGAAGATGAGGTCGTGGACGAAATCGAAGTCGGCGAGGTGGTGGTGAAAGAGGAAGATGAAGAGATGCTCGAAGCGATTGAGCAGGCTATCAGAGACACCGAGGCAGAGGAACGCGTTGCCGCAGAGAGCGGTCAGGGCGAAGCGACGGTCGGATCGTCCGGTGGGCCCACCTTTGGCTCAGGTATGGCCAATATATTGGTTCTACTCCGCCTGCAAGGGCTACTGGCGCAACCGAACACTGACCAGGATGAGCGCGAAAAAGTCCAACAACAACGCGATCTCTGGCCCATAGATTACCAACGTATGCTGGCTCAGCGAGAAACCGACCGACTGCAGTCCCGCAGCGGCAACAAGAACCAGGCGACGCGAGAGTACGAGAATCGTGTTCGAGAGCAGCAGGAGTCTCCTGCCAGTCTCAACTTATTCAAGAACTACAAGCCCGACATCAATATCATTTACTACGATGAATTTGGTCGCAGCCTCACGCCCAAGGAGGCTTGGAATGCCTTGTCTCATAAGTTTCACGGCAAAGGCTCTGGGAGGATGAAGACAGAAGCGTTTAAAGAAGATTGCAGAAGCGAAGGAGGAGGCTATAGCTAGTGCCAGTGGTGACACCCCTTTGAGCATGAACAAAGCGTTCCAGGTCCGACAAGAAAGACTGGGCAAGCCCACTTCGTAATGTCGGTCGGTAACAGAGTGTACGTCTTTTCTCTCATCCGTGATGGTATTGGTCAGATTAAACTTTTGCGTCTAGCGCTCTACTTATAAGCATCAGAGTTCCTTGATCCCCAACCACTGTCGAAGGGCAAGACGGAGAAAACAAAGAGCAAGAAGGAGGCCGCCAAAGCTGCTGCCCCGCAAGCCCTCAATTCCACAGGGCTTGTCACCTTGCCTGTTCCCCGGGCAAATGGCTCAGTCGACGCGAGTCCCGTACCTTCGGCTTCTCGTCCATTGTACAGACGAACGACTTTGGGTCGCCTTTACCTACGAAGCCTGGTTTCTCGCGTATATCGTCGGCGGTGGATACTCCCTCTCAGAGTCCGTGACGGGAGAGAGGACAAAGGTTGCATTTGGGTTTGGTGCGAAGAGGAAGATTGCGGAGGATTTCCTGGACGAGCCTCCACCCAAGAGACGATGATTCAAGTTGATTTGGATGGGTCTCTTTGTTTGCCTCCGCCAATCTTTGTGATACCTAACCTCTTCTGCTTGACGCATCCATGCATCTTCATTATCTGCTTTCTTGCATACATTTTCCAACCTCCCTGTTATCCTATGAGTTGTATGCTAGTCTATCGCTTCCCATGAGTGTAACCGCTTCCTATCCGTTTCTTCGAGCAAGTCCCAAGAGAACAACCTATCACCGAGCATTTTACATATGGTGCATCGAACCACCACCAGCTCAATCAAGGATCATTTGGTCAGACAATGACATGTTAATTTTTTTGATGAGACAGCACGGCTGGTACAAATAGGCGGTTAACATGCAAACCAGATTCCTCAGACATTTTCTTTACATCAAGTAGACGATAGACGCGAGAGCAGTTCAGCGTACCGCCACGACTGTCCCTCCCACGCTGAACATTGAGGTCTTCTTATTCGTCATCCAAGCCTATCCTAGAGGTCCCAAGTGCGCCTACCCAGCATCTCAAGCATTATATCACACAGTTGCCCACTTATTGACTTCCCACAAACGGAATCCGATTCGACCCAAGTATCTCACACGAGCCTACACATTGCGACCATCACTCATTCCAGGGGTAAATTTCGTCAATCGTCTCTTCCGAGGGGAACCCGGTTTAGGCGTGTAACTAGCGTATTGTCATGAGAATGTTTCATTGCGAGCGACGTGGCGGGACACTGAGCGTGGGAGAGTATACGTGGCATTGCTAACCGGAGAGCATTTAGAGCGTGTCCGACTGTCACTTGGACTTTAACCAACACTTGTCTTCTCGCTCGTTTGCTCAACCGTTTTCTTTGTTTTATTCGAACTGGTCCTTCGTATTATCGCGATGCGAAGCGTAGCGCTCTCTGTTGTCCTCGTCGCCGCCGCAGCTGGCGCGAATGCTGCTGACGACCAGCCCGTCTTCAAGGTATGTTCACCGTTGCATAATCATATGCACACGTGTTCCGCGAACGCGCGTTTACCTTGCATTTAGGCGACAGAAATCACCGCCCCATTCGTCGAACAATTCACTGACGACTGGTCGGAACGCTGGACGCCTTCTGAGGCCACCAAAAAGACTCCCGTCGGCGGCGAGACGTTCTCGTACGTCGGCGAGTGGAAGGTCGAGGACCCTCAAACACTTCTCGTCGCTGGCAAAAAGGGTCTCGTCGCCAAGTCCAAGGCTGCGCACCACGCCATCTCTGCCCCTTTTGCGTCCCCTGTCGACTTCAAGAACAAGCCCCTCGTAGTGCAGTACGAGGTGCAATACCAAAAGGGTGGAAATTGCGGTGGCGGTTACATCAAGTTGCTCGAGGATGGGTTCCAGACGAGCGGCAAGGAATTTTCGGACACGACCCCTTGGGTGGTCATGTTTGGTCCCGACTTGACCTGCCCGGGTAACAAGGTGGGTAGTCGAATCTCCCTGCTAGGCAAGCGTGCTGACGTGTTTGTAGTTGCACTTTATCTTCCGTCATAAAAACCCTCTCACTGGCGAGTACGAGGAGAAGCACCTCAGTGTTCCTCCCAAGCCAACTTTCGGCAAGGACACCAACGTCTACACCCTTGTTGTCAAGTGAGTCAGTTCTCGAGGGCGTCGTGATCATTTTGGTTTATCGAAATACAGCCCCGACAACACGTACGAGGTTCTGTTCAACGGCAAAGTAGAAACCTCGGGTAGTCTTCTCGAGGACTTCACGCCCGCTGTCAACCCTCCTAAGGAGATTGATGATCCAGAGGACGTGAAACCTTTGGAGTGGGTCGACACTAAGAGGATCCCTGACCCAGACGCTGTCAAGGTAAACGTGATTTTTTGGTCCGTTTTGCTAGCTTTGTTGAATTTATTTTGTGTAGCCTGATGACTGGGATGAGACTGAGCCCTATGAGATCCCAGACGAGGATGCTGTCAAGCCCGAGGGTTGGCTCGACGACGAGCCCGATAACATTGCTGACCCTGGTAAGATTTCTGTCAATCAGAGACTTGTAATGAGAGTAACGTTTCTTTAGATGCGGAAAAGCCCGAGGAATGGGATGACGAGGAGGACGGTGATTGGATCGCGCCTACTGTCCCTAACCCTGAATGTCTCGCGGCACCCGGTTGTGGTGAATGGAAACGGTACGCAAACTTGTGTCAACATGTCTACCCCAGATTGACGCTGTCTTTACAGCCCGTTCAAGGCCAACCCTAAATACAAGGGCAAGTGGTACGCGCCTATGATCGACAACCCGGAATACAAGGGCGAATGGGCACCCCGTAAGATCGACAACCCCAGCTACTTTGAGGACCTGGAACCAGTCAAACACCTCAACAACATTGTGCGTTCTCTCAGGTCTCTATCTGTCTTATGCTTACGATGTATAGGGTGGTGTCGGCATCGAATTGTGGACCATGACTGAGGATATCCTCTTTGACAACATTTACGTCGGACACTCCATTGACGATGCCGAAGGTCTGCGTGCCGAAACGTGGGGTGTCAAGCATGCGCTTGAAGAAGCTGCCAAGGCGGCCTCTGACGTCGAAGATTCTGAAGACATCCCAGAGTTTACCACCGACCCTGCCGGATTCGTGCGTGCCAAGATTGGTGTGTTCCTCGATGATGCTCGCGAGGACCCTATTGGTGCCATCACGTCGCATCCCGAGACTGCTGCTGGGTTGCTTGGAGCCATTGTTACGTTGTTTGGGCTGTTGGGCGCCTTGTTCGGGTTGGTTGGCGCTGGCCAGAAGCCCATCCCGCGAGCAAGTTCGAAGAAGACGGATGCACCTACGCCAGACGACAAGAAGGATGAGAAGGCGCCTGTTGCCCCTGCGGGTGGTGAGAAAAAGAACGATTCAGAGACCCCTGTGAAGAAGCGCAAGTAGGCGTTTCGTCTATCGATGCGAAAATCTGAGCGTCAAGGAGTGGAGTGGGTTGGTGCAGTACGTGGAGGACACTGGATGGTGTTTCGTGATTGCAACACTGAATCCGAGATTCCCCTATCCATCATTCTTTTTCGCCGCGAGTAGGGCGTGCTGACGATTGAAGACATTGCGAGCTAGAAATCATGCCTTCTTTTTTCATTAATCTGTTTCCTCTCACGTTGTTATCTCGATGTGTTGGCCTTTATCACTTGTTTCCGTACTTGGCTAGGAGCTGAAAAGAATGTATGGTGTGTTCCTCCACTCGTACGCGTCATACACGCCACTCGGAATGGTTTATCTTAAAATTGCGATCCGTCCAGTGAACCAGCACGATGCTCGTTCTCCCCACTCTGCACACATACCTCTCCCAGCTGCTCTCTCCCCCTTCCATACACACGGCGCTGTTGCTCACGCCCGAAGGCGCGCTGGTGTCGTATGCCTCTCAAATGAGGGCAGAGAGCGCGATGTTTACACACGGATCGCCATGCAGTCCGAGCAGTTCCGTAGGAGCCGGCGGGATGCCATCTAGCCCGGTTTCTGTCAAGTCGACTGGGTCATCGAGCCTCAACACGCCACAGGGTTCTAAATCATGCAGCGTTGCGAGTACAGAGACGCGTACGGGACCTGCACTGCAGAGGACCAAGGATGAGATTCGGATGGCGGCCGGGCTCGGTGCGGAGGTGTGGGCCGAGACGAGGGCGGAAGACGAGGGGATGGTCGAGAGCGAGGTGAGTCCAGACCGTCGTATATTCGATGGGTACTCTACGACTACTACAGCTCGGGCGGATTCTCGTGCTCGCGGTCGAAGACGGGAGGGACGGAGCGGAGCCGCTGTTGTTGCTCGCGGTGAACGGGACGCTGGAGGCAGACTGGGATACGATGCGTATCAAGGCATGTGTCCCGCGTGTGCGGGGAGGGGCTCGGGCTGAGCTGTGTTTACAGGGACGCAAGCTGGCGACGTTTCTTGCGCCGTCTGTGAACAAGCATCGCGGGATGATGGGTGCGGTGGCGACGACGCCGTCGAGCTCGGCGAACGGGAGCAAGAGTCGGACGCGGAGTGCGGCTACGTCGCCTGGACGGGCGACGCGTGTTTGAACTTTGCATCCGCGGGGGGAAAAACCAAGTGCATTGGTGATGTCTTTCGTCCTCGAGGAGAACGGGCTCTTTATGTCGGCATTCGTAGAAGCTAGATTACAATTTCTGTATTTTTGCTAATGTTACACTTTTGTTTTCGTGTTTACGCAGCCGCGACAACAACGATGACGAGGATTCGTCTATTGGCGTGTTTGAAGTTTTGTAAACTTTGGATCCGCGGGAAAAAAAAGCGCGTGGTATATGACGGCGATGTGGTCGAGAGCAACGTCGAGGGTTTTCCTGGCCACACGACATGCGCGCCACCATTCTGCACGCGCGTTCGCAACGCCCCAGCCGTCTCCGTCGCGCTCCTCGCCGCTCGCGTCCGCGAAGAGGGTCGACCCGCACGCGCTGCTCAAGACGGAGATGACCCACGTCCGCTCGTCGCTCATCAACCTCCTCGGCTCGTCCCACCCGACCCTCTCCCAGATCGCGTCGTACTACTTTCACCAGCCCTCGAAACAGCTCCGTCCCCTCCTCATCCTCCTCTTTGCCCGTGCCACGAACGGTCTCGGCTCCCACTTTTCCCTCAAACTCTGGTCTGCAGAACACGCCCGTCTCACTGCCGAGCAGCTCAATGCGCCCCTCTCGCGTCCGGACGTGCTCAACGACTTTAATCCCTCCATGCCAGACCACACCACCTCGTTCAGCTCCCCCTTTGACCTCCGACCGCCCCCAATGCACACCTTCCCCTCGCCGCCCCCGTCTCTCTGCGCCGAGTCAGTACCCCATCTGGCACACACCCTCCTCCCGACTCAACTGCGTCTCGCTCAGATAGTCGAAATGATACACGTGGCGTCCCTCCTCCACGACGACGTCATCGACAAGTCCGACCTCCGACGCGGCTCGCCCTCTGCACCAGCTGCCTTTGGCAACAAGCTGGCCATCCTCGGGGGCGACTTTTTACTCGGCAGAGCGAGCACAGCGCTCTCGAGACTCGGGGACAACGAAGTCGTCGAGTTGATCTCGAGCATCATCCCTAACCTCATCGAAGGCGAGATTCTGCAGATGAAGGGGGCGGGCGCTAGAACCGACGTCGATTCGTCCGGCGAGGTCGATCTACAACCCTCCCACGCGGAGGTGCCTCGCTCGGACAGGTGGTGCACATACCTCAGGAAGACGTATCTCAAGACCGCATCGCTGATGGCCAAAGGTGCACGGGCTGCCGTCGTGCTTGGGGGCTGCAGAGAGGGCGAGGTCTGGAAGGAGGTCGCATATGCCTATGGCCGGAACATCGGCATCGCGTTCCAGGTGGGTCGTCTGTCGTGTGACCTTTCCCAACCTGACGCGTTCCCAGCTTGTCGATGATATTCTAGATTTCTCGTCCTCGACGGACCTGGGCAAGCCTGGCTCAGGGGCAGATCTTCGCTTAGGCATTGCGACCGGTCCAGTGCTGTACGCCGCCGAAGAATATCCCGAGTTGGAGCCCTTGATCGCTCGTGAATTCAAGCATGATGGGGATGTCGAACGGGTGAGCCTCGGACATTATTGCTTCTTTTTCCCTTACCAACCACGTTCCCACCAGGCTCTGTCTTTGATCCATGCTTCGTCTGGCATCTCCCGCACACGCGATCTCGCACAGGCGTATGCAGAAAAGGCGAGGGAAGTGCTTGAAGTGCTCCCCGCGAGTGAGGCAAGGGAGGCATTGGAGGCATTGACGGATGGGGTTGTCAGGCGAGCGTGGTGATTATAACGTTCATTGTTCACTCGAATACCATGCACGACATCTGTACAGTCGGTTTAGTTATGGTTTTCATAACTTTGCATCCAATGCACGCAAAGAATGGTGGCACCACCTAGGACCAAGATATGGATATGTAGCACGTTATGTGCTTGTTTGGATGCCAAATAAACTCCAAAGTTCTCTGGCACTGTGCCTCTACTAGATTCCATCATAGTTGCCATGTATGAGATCATCTGCAAATTGTGTTACATATCTCTTCATCTGTATAATTTCAAGTGAATTGTAACACCCATGCAGGTTGATTCACTAATGATTCGAGCTCTGGACATTATTCTAAAGATCTTGTGTCATTGTAATGACAATGTACATAATTCCCCTGCAGGAAACTCATCATATTTTGTTGTGCTGCTGTTTTTCCTCAGTATTAGGCATAATCATAAAGGCAATGTATGTTCCTTGTAGGAGGTAGGCCATATTCTGTTGTGTGGCCATTTCCCTTCAGCCCTCAGTCCAGCTTTGTAGTCTTATGATCATGAGTCACTATGTACATCAGGGAAATTTAATGGAAATGATAATCTCATATATAGCTTTAACTACCCTGTAAAGCCCTATAGGATATATAATAATGATACACACATTGATCATGCTATATAATCCTTGAGAGCATTGATAGCATTGGTCAAAAGTGTCATTATGTTTGTGTAGATAATTTAAATCTGTATGGCTGTGTAGATCATTAGTATATTCTATAGCAACTTGACTAAGTTGATCAGTATTATAATACTTGTATATATATGGTCAGCTTTGTCATACTTTTATAAAGTGTCAGACATTATCTAGCATTTTCTAGCATTATTATCAGAGTGACTCTTGACCTGAGATAGAACTCAAGAACAAGAGTGAAGAAAAGAGAAACAAAAAAAGAAAAAAGAGAAAGAGGGTGGGTTTATATATCATGGTGCTGTACAGTTCTTACCAAATTTTTCCCACACCTCTGGTTAGTACAAGTTCAAAAAAAAACAAGTTTACATAACATGTACTATACAGTACTTACAAATTTCTTCCCACACCTTCGGCCAGTTACAAAAAACAACAAGTTTACACAACATGTCCTATACAATCCTTACAAATTTCCTCCCACACCTCCGGCCAGTTACAAGTACAGTACACAAAAAAACAAGTTTACACAACATGTCCTATACAATACTTACAAATTTCTTCCCACACCTCCGGCCAAGTAGAGAAAGAGAACAACTTTACATAACATCTGCTTGCTGTATAGTGCTTACAATTTTGTTCCCCCACCTTTGGCCAGTTACAAGTAGAAAAAAAGAACAAGTCTATATGACATCAATCTGTGGCCATAAAAGTCCATTGTAGAGACAAAGAATAATACACTGTAAAGTGCTTACAAAGATTTTCCCACACTTCTGGCTAATGTTGGGACTGTCAATGATCATCAATGATATATGTACATATATGACAGGGGTTAATATACATGACAAGGGTTGGTCACTTCCTTGTCTCAATCACATAGGATTATGTAGCTTATATCTGACTGAGATTCAAATAATCAGTAATAAAAAGTCTATTAGCATTATCTGTGATTATCTGTTCAATATAATTATGATTTAAAATTGATAATGCTATATATACTGTTATTATATTGTACCAAACTGATAACCACTTGATCATATATATCTGGGAATACCTGCACTTAAAAATTTCCCTGATGATTGACCTGTGCCTTCTGTAGTGCCTTCTCTGCCCTTCTGTTGTCTGCTGTGTCCACATCTTCATGTGTGGCACTTCTGTTTTGTTTGGTGACGGTCTTTCCATCTGGCTTGACCTGGGTGACTGCACAGTCCCTAGATTTGACTTGCAGCTCACCAGGTGGTTCATTGGGCCTCTATAGCTGACATTCTTTGTTGTTGTCCTCACCCAGACCATTCTTGACCTCTCTAAATGCTCTCAATGTGCCTGTCTTGACCTCCTCCACCTTTGTGCCCTCAGGTGTGTCGGGTGGCTCTGTGGGTGTGTCTGGGTGATGGTTGTCATCGCCCATTGCATCTGCTGGGTCCTCTGATAGTCTGGGTGGTCGCATGATGCACTTTGTGTACTTGTGCTGGTCTTCATTGGGTGGCCTTGGCAATTTCAACCACTTTCCCAGGTTGGTGCCCAGCTCATTTGTGGAGCAGCATGTCTAGTGGGTTGGATGAGCTGTCTGCTGGCATCATAGGCTCAGTGTGCTCTGTGTAAAGCCCTATAGGATATATAATAATGATATACACAATGATAGTGCTATATAATCCCTGGGAGCATTGGTAGCATTGGTCAAAAGTGTCATTGTGTCTGCATGGATAATATACATATATCTATATGACTGTGTAGATCATTAGTATAATCTATAGCAACTTGACTAAGTTGATATATATGATCAGTATTATAATACTTATATGTATATGGTCAGCTTTGTCATATATGTATTTATAAAGTATCAGACATTATCTGGCATTATCTAGCATTATCATTGATATCACTGAGTTCAAAAAAAGGGAAAAAGCACACAAAAAGAATTCCACTGTAAAATAAAATGTAGCCAATTCTTAATCAAAATAGACATGACATTATTCAAATACCATTGAATTTATAGCAGACTACCAACCAAGTAAACTACCATTCTAACTAATCAAAACCTAAAAAAGCGAAAATACAAACAATAAACATATTTACTAGTGACTTCATTGTAAACTACCATTCTATCTAATGAAAACCAGAAAAAAGCGAAATAAAAAGCAAGAAAAGACTTACAATGCATTCACACAAGTATAAGCTTACCTGGTTATAGCCTCTAGAGACTAGAGTGAAGAAAACATAAAAGATAAAGAGGATGGGTTTATATATCTGGTGCTATACAGTTCTTACAAATTTCTTCCCACACCTCCGGTGAGTTATAAGTACAAAAAAAAACAAGCTTACATGACATGTGCTATACAGTACTTACAAATTTCTTCCCACACCTTCGGCCAATTACAAGTACCAAAAGTACAAGTTTAAACAACATGTGCTATACAATATTTACAAATTTCTTCCCACACCTCCAGCCAGTTAGACATACAAAAAAAAACAAGTCTATGTAATATACATGGTAGTGCTTACAAATTTCTTCCCACACCTTCGGCCAAGTAGAGAAAGTGAACAACTTTATATCACATATACTTGCTGTGCAGTGCTTACAATTTTCTTTTTTCCACACCTTCGGTCAGTCACAAGCCGAAAAAAAACAAGTCTATATGGCACCACATATATAAAAGCCTATTGTGGAGACAAAAAGATCTATATAGTACTTACAAGTATATGTTGTGTATACTGCTTACAAAGCTTTTCACACACTTCTGGCTATTGTTGGGGCTGTCAATGATCATCAATGACATACATAACAAGGGTTGATCACTTTCTTGTCACAATGACATAGAATTATCTAGCTTATCTGACAGAGATTCAAATGGTCAGCTATAAAAAGTCTATCTAGCATTATCTGGAATTACCTATTCATAAACATTATGATTACAAAATGATAATGCTATATATACTTCTATCATATTACATATACCAAACTGATAAGTACTTGATCATATACATATATCTGGGTATATCTGCACTTCAAAATCTTCCTGATGTGGTGTCAGCTTGACATTGCTTGGGACATGGAAGATTAGGACAGTCATTCTTGTCAAGAACTTCAAGGTTTCTTCCCCAGTATTTCACAGCAGCTACACCATAGTTGTAGTGGAGTATGAAATCGGAAGGTTTGGGTTTCTGTTGATTTATAAATGCAGCATCAAGATTATTCAGAAACACAGAAAGAAGGGCTGGATGCTGAACAGCAAGCCATTGGAGTGATATCACAAGTGTAGTGGATATGTAGCTAGCACCATCAACAAGAATGCAGATGCATCACTTAGGAATGTCACTCATTTTAAGGATAGAATTGGATGTTTGACAGATTGGCATAAGAAAATTAGCCAGAAAATGGGTGTAGACATACCTTTAGTACAACAGGTGTTCAAGAATCAAAGCATGGAGATCTCTAGAAACCATCAATCCATTCCTGATATCATTTATGCTTCTCAAAGTATCAAGTCCTTCCTCATCACCATGTGGTCAGTTCTCAATGATAGGTTCAAACCACTAGAGATGATCAGGTTAGTTATGGGGGGGAAAATGTAAAGGAGACCTGCCTTGTCACCTCTGCTGAAAGGAATAATGTATATAGCGTCAGCTGTGGAAAAACTGGTCCAGAAACATTGTTTCCCATCCTGAGTGATTAATTCCTGACAGAAACCCTCCTAGAATCCTGTATCAGTTGGCACTGTGCTACACAGCTTGATGACCTCAAGGTCAATGGCGTAAGAGAGGTCATCTGAGGTGTCATCAGCTTCAGAAGCACAAAGAAATGTAAAAGGCAACTTTATTGAGCTGCAGGCAACCTGTAGTGGTAAACACCTCTGTTAATTAATTCACCATTCAGATTGACAATTGAAGTGCAGATATACCCAGATATATGTATATGATCAAGTACTTATCAGTTTGGTATATGTAATATGATAGAAGTATATATAGCATTATCATTTTGTAATCATAATGTTTATGAATAG